>VYXC01002092.1:19007-34376 GCA_013397175.1 Platysteira castanea | reverse complement strand
TTTGAAGCCATTCCCCTTGTCCAGACACTCCAGGCCCGTGTAAATAGTCTCTATCTTTTTTGTAGCTCCCTTCAGGCACTGGAAGGCCGCAGTTAAGGCACCCCAAAGCCTTCTCCAGGCTGAACAACCCCAGCTCTCTCAACCTCTCCTCACAGCAGGGCTGCTCCATCCCTCTCACCAACTTGGTGGCCTCCTCTGGACTGTCTCCAGCAGGTCCATGCCCTGAGGGGCAGAATTCTCCCTCCCCTGGGGATCAGCCCAGCACACGGGCGATTTCTGGGCTGGGGCACGTCCCGATGTCACCCCCCAGCACCCCCAAGTAAAGGGTAACCTGTGGTATCCATTCCATCTGCCACAAGAAAAGTACCACCAACTCCACTTTCAGATAATATTTAAACTAAACAATTTTCAAGCATTCTGTATTACAAAACAGAAAATGATACAATTCATGGAAGAAGTCAAAATGCTGGCATCACTTTGTTTCCACATTAATACATAAAAATGGACGACACATTAAATAAACATTTTGTTATTAACAATTAGAAATATTAACACCAAAAATCATGTATAAATTAGGAAATAAATGTACAAACTATTTCCAAAGTGCTCTTTCAAATACATTATATACACAACATTCACGAAGTTCTTAATGTAAGACATTTCAGATTGATGTAATGTTGCTGTTTCGGTTTAAGTGTTGTTCATATTCTCTCAAAAGCATTTCAGCACTTTCAAAAAACCACATAAAAGGCATATTTCCAAACTGGCAAAGAGCAATATTGCATTCTTCTGGCTACCTGTAATATTAATTATTCTAAAGAAAACAATCTTACTTCCTTTCTGTTCCTTGCTATTTGAGAGTACTTAATTTGTATGAAAACACCAGCAGGAAAGATGAGAGAAATGAGGTCTGACTAAAAAAATGTCTTGTATTTCACCAGTAGTTGAAATTATTAACACAGGAAGGGCAGTGCTTGGACAACATTTAATAGTAAACTCTCTAGTCATCCAATTAAAGATTTTATTCTAAAGGAAAGAAAGGTAATGAACTGAGAGATGTTGTGTTTTCCTTGTGGTCTTGGTTTTTCAAAATATAAAGTACTTGAAATCCCATAAATAACACCAGTTCAGACAAAGAAAAGGAGAAAATCCTACAGAGTGTATTTTCTTTAGATTGTAAATTTGCAGTTAATCTTGTATTAAAAAATGTTTGTGGGCTACAGTCACCCCAGCTTTTTGCTTCAGAGAAATTTGGACACAGTATTTTGTTCAACACTTACATAAGCACTTTAAAAGTGCTTTTTTTTCACCCCCCAAGACTTTATAAGAACATAAAAAACTGAATAGAAGCGACTTACATTGTTCATACTGAATTTTACATACCACTAGTTCTTCTCTCTAAATTCTCCCTCTTTAGGTATTCTCTCACTGGTTGACCCCATTAATAGCTCCCCTCTATATATGCGTAATAGTGTCTCACAATTAAAGCTGAATTTAGTTGCTTGTCTGCAATAAAGATGCTTTTTTTTTCTTTTACCTCTGAACTATTTCTGTCAAGCTACAAGAGGAAAAAAAAAGTGATGATGAGCTGTAAGAACAACAGACCAACAAATCTGACAATATTCATGGTTATAATGCTTGCTGGGGAATCTGAGCAAGGGCAGCGCAAGAATCAGAATAAAGAAGGATGCCAGCCACCTGCTTGCAAAAATTGGCATGAAAATGTATATGCAATTTATAAAATTTGGAGTAGGATACTCAAGACGGGACTTCTGCCAGATGTTTTTCTCAGCTAAGCACGATATGAAGCAATATTGATGTCGAGCAGGGTGACACTGCAGATCTCAGACCTCCCTTCTTTTTTTCTTTCCACAACAGAAATACCTTTGTTTACATGGACATAAAAAAGGTGCCTCTAGTTATTAACATTTCTATGATCATAGGTTTGGATCCTCTTTCTGTACCTTTCACAACAGAAATGTGGATTTATGCAGATTA
Source organism: Platysteira castanea (assembly GCA_013397175.1). Lineage (NCBI taxonomy): Eukaryota > Metazoa > Chordata > Aves > Passeriformes > Platysteira > Platysteira castanea. Next base: position 32,378 of record VYXC01002092.1, on the reverse strand, counting down.
CTGAATGATAAGATTTGGGTAGGTGGGTATTAGAGAAGTTGCAGTTATTTTCTGTCATATAGCATAGAATTGTCTTTTTATAAGGAATGTATCCATCCCCTTGTTCTGCAGAAGTCAAGTTAAGAGCCATGGATTTTGGGGGCTGGCAGGTAATCTTCAATGCATTCAGTTAAAAAAAGATCAATAACTTACCACAGGGAACTTCCCTGGACTGAGATGTGACTGATGGGCTTTGCATTGAGCCGGACTGCAGAACAACCTGGCTCTTTTCCAGAATGGGGCACAACTGTGATCTAATGATCCTAAAGCTATTCAGAAACATCAAGAATGGGACAAGAGGGAGTAAATGGAAAACTTCTGCATTGTATCAACATACAGTACTATACACAGCACCAAATATCAAACCATTAAAGCATTGTCTTGTTACCAGTAGTGCACTGCTTCATATCCAGCATGAAATGAACACTGTTCACATACAGACGCTGCTTTGTGCTAAGGGGTAACCAACATATTAAAATTAATCAAAACTGCCTGTACATCCAGTTCAAAAGATGGAGATACTATTGAAAGGAATCTGACACAGCACTGAATTCTTTTATTGCTGGTAGTTTCCATATTGTCCCTGTAAAAAAAAAAAAAAAAAGAAAAGAAATAGAAATGTTGAAGGATAATATATTGGAGGCTTACAGTGAGTTAGGCAATTTCTTTTGGTCTGTGAATTTTACAAGACCCACTGAAGTATCACCCATATACCTGCACCAAATTATCAGACAGATTTATATACAGAGCTAACAGCCAGATGTGCCCTTTCAGAGCAGAGATTTAGGCAATTTACCTGCTCATAGCCATAAGGCCTCTGTTGCTGAGCGGATGGGCCTGTTTGGGAAGCTCTGTAACTTCCATATTGCTGCCCCTGTCCCTGTTGGTAGCTGGAATACTGTGAAGAGGCTCCTTGTGCAGGACCTGAGAAGACAGTAAAACCCATTACAGGCAGTAAAATCCATTACAGGCTTGATTTGCTGGGCAAGTTCTTGGGGTTAATGCAATCTAAAACATGATGCTAACAAAGTAAGCTCTGTAAGAACTGTGAGTAGATTCTGCTCAGACCTCCCCTCTAGGTTTACACTAGGAGGTGTTAATACTAATAATGATGTAGTTGCAGCAGTGTAAACTTCAGTTCAGGTTTTAAACTTTGCTCAAAAAATGTCATAATACTTCTAAGTGAAGGCCGTCTGAAATCTGTATTGGCAGAGCTCAGTTATGACCTCTACGCAAACTACCTGGCCTTTATTTTAGTAACAACTGCACGTTTAAATTCCTATCTAATCTGGCTGTGCCACCATAAGCGACAGAGGAGTGATTCTCTGGACTGTTGTTGTTCTTTTTCATGTCAGTTCAGAAGGACTAGGTGTGTAGGAGGCCTGGGAACCCAAGCAGTGACCTCCTGATGACATTTAACACAGAGTCAACATAAAGCAAATGTGTATTTTCTAACTTCTATCAAAGAGAGAGGGATTCAGGATGGAATGCTACACTAATGTATACTACTGGCCAGAATCCCTTTACTGGATCTTTGGCTAATTTTGGTACATTGTTAATCCAAGGTTAATCAAGGAAATAGTTTACAGCCTATTTTAGCTTCGGAATGGAGGTGTCAGGATGAAGCACTGCAAACACTTGACCAGCCACTGGGAGTTTTCTTACCATATCCTTGTTGCTGTCCGGGGTAACTCTGTTGATTTGGGTACTGCTGCTGGGAATATGTTTGCTGTTGTGCGGCTCCCTGTTGATATCCTGCCTGCTGCTGGCTATACTGAGAATTTCCTGGAGAGGGAAACATTGGAATTGTTTGGTTATAGATGAGGCAGGTATTTCACTGTACATGTGGAAAACAAAGGTGTAAGGAGCCTTGGTCTGAAACTCATACACGAATTCTTTGCTTAAAAAGAGAGTATTGGATTTTGCCAAGCAAGATGCTCATTTCTCCAGTGATTTTTAGTTCCTTTGAATAGGAGAGTTACTTATTTATACAAATCACTAAACAAACAAACAAAAAACCTGTTCCCCAAAGGATTTTTTTTAACTCCAGAAGTGCTTCAGAAGAAAAAGTCACAAAGATAAGGGTGCCTGGGTAAATAGCTGCTTTCTCAAGAAGCCCTCTCATTGTATTTTCTTCTAGATAATAATGTTTATTCATATAACTCATAAAGACCACTTATCTAGTTGTTACTGGTATTTCTTTCAAATACCTCTGTGGAAATTCCATTTGCTGCACCCTGAAACAACAAAACGAACAGAGGCTCTGTAGGTGACATCTTCTCCTAAATGCCACCTTGCTGTATCATAATGAAGTCAATCACTCCTGCATATTGTGAGGTCAGATATCTTAATAATATATTGAATTTACTGTTAAGATTTTGCTGTATTTTCCTACCTCCTTCATAGTAGTGTTGTGTAGAGTCGTCAAACGACCGGTCATAGCTCTGTTCAGTGTAGGATGACTGCTGATAGGCATAATCACCATGTCCTGCAAGGAGTCACAAAGATTTGTCAGACACATTCCTAAAGGAACCCCAGACATAGTGCTGAATATATCTTATCAAGCTGCTTATGCACCAAGCTGAGGCTAAGAGCAAATACAGACCCCTTAGGGAGAACATCAAACACATGGCAAGCAAAGTCACACCAACGGATAAACCTCTCGCATTTACTAATCCAAACTGGGCTTTGGGCTCTTTTTGGAGCAGTTTGGATAGCAGGGTGCACTAATGTGCATGTTTTGTACCAGGCTCCCATCCCCTGGGATTAGAATTTTCCAGCATTTAAATTGGAAATGGAGCATAATAGATTTGCCATGTCCTTGGATGTGGCAGTCATGGTGCTGTATCAGTATCACAGTGAGCCCAGCTCAGAGGAATTACCATCTGGATAGTATTGCTGATTCATGGGTTCTGATGAGCCTTGGCCATGGCTGTACTGCTCACTGTAATATTCTTCCTGACCCATGTACTGCTGCGAGGAACCTGCAAGGCACAGACCGGAGAGAGCAAACTGAGCCCGTGGACTCCCAAGGGATGGGGTTTTCTTATCTAATTCATTTTTTAAAGAAAACAAAGTTTATGTCTGGATAAGCAAACAATTGACAGCAGTTACAGAGATGTTTGGGTCACTAGAAAAAGGAAATAAATTTGTATTCTCAGAAAAAGATGGATGAAATTGAAATCACGTAACAGTCAGTAACACATCCTAGAATCACTCACTTCTTCAGCAACACCGAAAAAAAGGGCTACATTTCATCTACTAATCTGAGTTATTAGAAAGCACAGGAATGGATTCCATGCTCAAGAACACATTCAGAATTAAATATATTTTCATAAACACATTAATTTGTTTCTTAGCAAAATTCAGTTTATGTGAGAATCAGTCTAGCAGCTTTATTACCTCTTAGAACTTTATCCAGAGAGGTCTTAGAACATGGTAGTTATCCTCTGGTGTTTTCCTTTCCTTGGCCTAATTTTTCATTCTAATTGCTGGCAAACTGTATCTTCTTTCCAGAAATGTGTTCCTTGCTAACTGTGCCATGTTAGGGCTGATCCAACACCATGTGAAAGAATTGAAAAGATTCCCAGTGGCTTGAATGAGCTGTATATCAAATTGTTCATCTTTTCTTTAGAGATATATGATCCCTTTTAGACAGAATTATTTTTCTAAACACCTGAAATAATTAAATAGATAAATCTTGAAAATAGATTCAGGTTCATCTCATTGTCACACTTCCACCATGCAGGACTTCCTGTGCTCCTGGGTGGGATTCTCTGTTTGTAAATGTGACTTGGAAATTTTATTGACTTATGTACCCCACAGGACAGACCGAGTACCATCAATCTAATGAGAGTTCTATCAATAATCTGATAGCAGACCTTACCTTGCTGTGAAGCTCTGTAAGGGCCCATGGGTCGCTGCCCCATCATGCTGTTGCCTTGGTTGCTCTGGCTCATCATGGCAATGGAGGATTGTCCCTGGTAGTGCTGGCTCCCTCCTTGTGCTGAGTTGTAATGTGACGTTGCTGCTTGCTGGTGCATCATGGAGACTACAGTGGACATGGAAAAGACTGTTTTCTACAAGGATGGGGCAGTTCTCTCCAGAGACTCTTTGGAAGCAAGTTAAAACCTTCAGCTAACACACATCCTGATAATTCTGTGAATTTTCCACAGGGGGAGATGTTTTCCTACTGGATTTATTTAACTCTTCTGCACTGGAATCCAGAAAGGATCTTATTACATCGTCAATTCTTGCCATTTCCTTCAGGAGATATTTAAAAATACATCTAGCTTTGATTATTATTAGCTTACTTAAAAGAACGTAAACCTTATTGAAGTAGGGTTAAAGAAAGAAACAAGAACTGATGCTTGTTCCTCTCTACCTCCTGACTACTTCATTGCTGCATTTCTTTTCTAACATACTCTTTCTTCTGCTTCCATCTTCTCATGTACCTAGTGATTATAGAGTTTAAGTAAACTGATATTCTAGGATTTATTTGATTCCTAAGTTTCATACTGTTGTAAAGAATTCTAAAGCATCAGACATCCCATTCAATACTCACTAGCAAACTTTTATAAAATTAAGAGATCAATTGAGTTGTCTGCTAGTCTCTTTATGCCCTGCAAACAATGTGAAGTACCAATGAAATAACAAATTGAGGTAGTAATGTACGAACAGCAAATGTGTTCCACCCTGGCAGGTTCTTTGTGCTTGGATAAAGGTGCTGCTCAGATCTCTCCCATGGCTGTGGGATTTGCAGCCAGGGCTATCAGACAGTGCTGCTGCACCTCTACCTAACCCTCTTCTCCCCAGCTCAGCCCTAACTATGGTGAGTCAGCCTCAGTTAAAGCAAGCCTGGAACTGTTCTGACTTACACTGGCACCTGACACCTGGAAATTCAGAGATGTCTGAAAGCTGTCTTTTCCTCTTGTACGTTTGTCGCTGTCTACAGAAAATATTTACAGAACAAAGGCATGCGTGGTAAAAGCTCCGAGGTCACTGGAAAGTCAAGGTGGCTCAGGAGGAGGAAGAGGGAGTTTACCTGGATTAGACTGCATGTTGATGTTTGTTCGAGAGACGTAATTGCCTATTGACCCCTGGCCTTGCATTGGCACATTCTGAGACGCAGGCACCGTGTGGCTGTAACCAGGGCCAGTCCCGTGGCTGCTGACAGTCATACTCAGAGAGGTCGTGGGCATGGTGTTCTGGCCTGACTGCTGCATAGACACGTGGTTTGGACCTACAAAAGTTAGAGGGAGCAACAAGAAAATCTGGACTATTATTGGCAATGCACAGTGACCATGAGGCCTCGCGGCCTTTCTGAAATACCTTCTGATAAGGGAAGACAAAACAAAAAAGTCCTCATTATTAAAACTCCCTGTTATCTACAGACAAATTAAAACTGCCTACTGCACAGTGAGAGCGATCCTCCTCTTCCTGGCAGCCGAATCCAGGCTGTGCAGGATTGCAGATGGGAAGAACAAAACCATCAGCAATGCCCTACAACCTTCTCGCAGGCAGCAGAATTAACAAATGCCAGTTATTTTGGGTACTTCCTGGAAACATCCCGGCCCTCTGAAATTTGTCATTTCCTTCCTCTTGTCCTGCAGTTGATTCCTTTTCTCCCTTCACACAGGCAGTGACAATGGGAAAACCCAGCAGTGGCTGAGACACTTTGCACATTTCTGTGTCCACTGGGTTCCTCTGTAACCAGCTCACCTTTAGCTGGGGCTTCTGAGGTACCAAGGGAGCCTCTCCTCAGAGAATAAGCCTGTCTCTCCCTTTCCTGAAGTTTGACTAGAAGTCCCGCAGAGGCAGGTACAAGTCACCATAACAACCCCAGTTGTTATTCCCTTTCCAACATCAGACTGCTCCAGATACATCTTGGGTATGTATCATCCTGCTTATCTGGCAGTGTGCTTCTTTTTTAAAATTCTGTTGCTGTTGGGTAGCTAATATTGGGGAGAATCCAGTTCTTATTTGTTGTTTATTGCGGTAAATAGTTTTATGAATGATTTTTGGAAAATTGTTTTCACTTTATATTGTTACTATCCAAATTGTGATGGTGCATATTGTTGTCTATCTAAATTCAACCTTACTGTTGTCAATCTCAATTAATTTAGGTAGAATGCAGAATCCTTAGAAGAGACAGAATTACGTTGTAATGTTTAAATAACGATATTTTAATTTAGGGTTATTAAGTGTATCTGCAGCCTCTGAAAAACATGCCTAACTCATTTAGTACAAACCTCATTAATTACCCTTAATGGTTTTCATAGACATCAAAATGAGAACATTTGCTGTAAATTATGATATTTCCCTCTGATGAAGAGATGCAAGCAGCATTTTCAACAAGAGATAAAGAGAGCCAGCTCTCCCGAAATCAGTGGAGCCGGGTCAGAATGCTGCTACAGAGAATTATCTCTGTGTTTTGCTCTAGTTTGCTTAAGTTGTAAAGCCAATCCTTGTGCAACACAAGGTCACACGGTGTGTGAATGGAGATAGCAGTTGCCTTGAGAGAGAGATGGAGTGAAGCAAGTGCTGGTAAACCTGGCCCTGTTTGCATGGGAAAAATTAGAGATTCTTGGCCTTCTTTAAAGTAAGAAAAAAAAAAGTTGGCTAATTTGTGATTGTAGGGGAAAATATGTGGATGAGTCAAGTTGTCAGGACTTCCAGTCAGGTTCTTTCAATCAGCACTAAATTACTACAAAAACCTCAAGGCTGGGGGGCAAATCAGAAAACCAGCAACAGTAGCACTGAAAATGTCTATTCTTAATAACACAAAACAATGTTTTGACCGACTTAATATATTACTCATACTCAGTATTAAATCTTTCAAAACGAAGGTCCTGAAAAATTTATTAATTTCACTTTACAAGTTGTAGCTGTTTAAAACAGAGCCCTTATCCATTTGTTTAAAAGGTACTATAGGCTTGACCACAAAGGGATTTTTAAAAACTCAGAAGTAATTTCACGGCTTGTGTCTGCTCTTGAGTCCCCCTGCCAAGGTCTGTGATTTTACAATCAGATATTTCTATTTATAGAAACTGGTTTTGCTCTCTGTCACTCCGGGAGACACCCACAGAAACAAGAACTGACTGAATAACTATGATCTACAAAATAAACAGATTATTCATAATATAAAATGCACATATTAAAAAATTGTTTTTCAATTAGTTTAGTTGCATGAACAAAACCAAACAGACAGATTATATTATCTTATTAATATGAAACGTCTGTGCAAATCTTTCGACTGTGTAGTACAATCTCTGTAAGCTTCTGTAGAGGACAAAGGCTGGTGCAACACCAAATGATTTGTAAGGAGAAATGTATCCTGGAAGGTCTTTGCAATCTGAAGGCTTGGTTGTGTGTTTAGTCATGCAAGCAATCCCATTTTACCCTGGCCAACCATGCCACTTTCATGAGAAAAATACTTCAACGTATATTTTTTCTTACTAAAAACTTGGATGCATCTTTACTTGGTGATTTTCATCACGCATTTTTTAAAAAAATGTCTTTAATTTCCTCTGTAGAAACACAAAGCACTCTGCCAACATCATTCCTGCCTGTAGCCATTTTGTGGTGATTTCAGCATGTGCCTGAAATCCCCATATGCCTGAAAGGTGAGTTAGGAGAGGTCTTTTCCAGCTCTCTAAGTATATTCTGCATTAATGATTTTGTTGCCAGGCAACAGCAAAGCAGCACAAAGGGGACCAAAGCTCACCATTGCTAATCTGACTCTGCATGAGGGAGGAAGGAGGAAGGCCGGTCCCGATGGCATCGCTGAGATTGCTCTGGGAGTGGAGGGATTGGTTGGACGCGCTCTGACTCATCCCTCCCGGGCCCAAGTTTATATTTTGCGTTGGTGGCTGCAAAACAACAAGGAGGAAAAGCAAATTTTTGGTTAGGTTTTTAATTAGAAAAACAGCAGCCCTCAAACTAGCCTGACTATGACTAAAAACTGCCTCGGCTAAATACGTGTGTCCTTTGCTTTTTGGGTAAACCTTTCTTGGTTTGACTCCTCCGTGTGAATGACATTGAGCATGACAGAGCAGCTGACAGGCAGCAGCACAGTGAAGGGCTTAAAATCGTGTTTGTCACAGAGTGTGGCTTCTGTGCTCGTTCCTCTGCACTCACATGGATTTCCAAACACAACCACTGCGGGGAATGCATTAGCAAAGGCAACACAGGAGCGTGGTGACAGATTGACCTTTGCCAAGCAATGCTGCAGTTTGTGTTACGTGTGGTACTTCCCAAATCAATCCACTGAGCAGGAAAAACACCATGTGTAAAGACAAAACAATGCCCAAGTGCTGAATTCGATTTTTGACATAAAACAGCAGCATTTTTTCCCCCCAGGTAAAGAATACAGTAAGAATAGGTAAAGAATACTGAATCTGGAACAAATGGAGCTGTTCAGATCTATATGACTGCATCATTTACAGGATATAAACCTTGAGCTGTGGGGACAGAGATTAACACAACTGTCCCAAAGAACATGATTTAAACAAAGTGAAAGTAACTTTTGATTTGTTTGGTTGTGTACTTGGCCATTTCAAAACTTTTAGCTGGAAAAATACTAAAAAACGGTTCATTTACAGTGATCAGTGATAGAATCAAAGAACATTTCCCACTGGCATAGCTAATGTATCTGAGAGAAATAACTATGGTAGTTATACTAATAACTGATTATTAGTTACAGTAATTGTACTGGTACTTACAGCAGGAAGCAAGGACTGCATATTCTGGTTAGAGTCTGCTATTGTTGCCAAGTAAACCAGGTTTCTGTGCAAGATTTGTTGGTATCTACAGAACAAAGAGTAAAGCTTATTTGGAAAGGGTTAACAGTACACAAAATTCCAAACCTTTCTCTTTTATTTTTCCCTATTTACAAATGGTTAGTTAAATTACCTTAACCCATTTTTGATCTCTCCTAATAAACAGCAGTAGCAATGACCTGTGTCTGTGCTGTCATGCTTTCCATCAAGGATCAGTGTGCTCAACCCCTCTTTTACAAAAGGATAAACCTCGGGGGAAGGGAGAGGTAAAATACACTCTCCTTTGAAAGCACTTTGAACTGTAGAGCTGGGACCTCAATCTTTGAAGACTGACACCCAGCTGCTCCAACAATCAGACACTTCTTTCTCTGTCTAACAAGGACCCTGATAGGAATGAAATTCCAGAACTCCAGAACCTGTTTTCCCCGCCAGCAAGCTGAGAAGAACATGATTTCTTTCAGGAGTGCTCTAACTGGAGTGTTCACTCAAGTAAGCACCACCAGAACCATTTTTGCTTCTTCACAGTTCTCCATGATCTGGAAAAGCTCCTAAGAAGGAACAGGAGTGTTTCCAAGAGCAAACCTACAGCTGTGCCACTGAGCAAAGGGAAGAGTCAGACTCCAGGACAGATTTCTAACAAACTCCCAAATTCGTAATACTCACTGAGTACATTCTGCAGTTTTCCCCTTGCTCTGATAATCCATAATACATTGTATTAGGTGGTGATTTTCATCTAGCATCTGCATAAAAGAAATAGGACCAAAACACGTTACTATGAGAGTTGTATAAAAGTCCTGTATTTTTGTGCTTCTCCACCCTCCTTGGCACTGGATACTGTTTTGTGCAGGTTTGTTGCCTTGGCTATTGTAAATTACCTAAACATGACTTTACTGAGCCACAGGATTGATTCACTTATAAACAGTTCTCTTTAAAGTAGTTCCTTGAAATACCCATACAGAAGAATTAATGGACTTACCTTGTTCCTTAAATGGCAGATAAATTCTGATGCTGAAGAAGGAAAACACTTTCACTATGAAATATCTCTGCCTCATCCCAAAATACCACCCAACCTCTTCCAAAACGTCAGGTATATCTAACATGCCTACTTTTAAGTAAGGAACAAACTTTCAAAGAACTAAACCTACTAATTTTCCTGCCCAGGACTAGAGTGTGCTGACAGCTAAACTTCAGATGAAGTATAAAATTTGCATCACTGGAGCTACTGAAACCACATTTAAGAGAATTACATCCCAATATGTCCTTACCTTTATTTATTGAACTCATGATACAATTAAAAGCTTAAAATATCCTTTGATTTGTTTTGAAATTTCGGCTACAATAGTTTCTCTCTTCCCTCCCTCACAAGATTTCTTGTGAATGCAGCACACTTTCTGCAGGTGAACGAATAAAAATAAATAACACCAGCATTTAAAAATTTGCATTTGCCTCTGGCATAGTAGAGCTTGTAGGTACCACTGCTGTGAAGTGCTTGCAAGATTGGGCCCTTGAAGCACTGTGTCATCAGGACAGGAGAGCTCTTGAGGAAAGAACCATTACACAGGAGACACTGGATTTTACTGCCCTGGAAATGCTATTTGATGAACTATTTTAGAGCAGCACCACCCCGACTCTATTGCCAAAAGCTCTAACTTCCTCCATGCAAAATTAGGAATATTTGATACTCGGAGAAGAACAGCTTTGAAAGACTATTAAAATCGAGTTAATAAATAAAAATAAGCTGCTTATGTAATATGAATACAAATAAGAATAATCTTTTTCATTGAAATTTGTACGTGTTCTCAAAAGCTCACTTTAATGAGGATTTTTGGAGGATTTTTTTTTTGCTCCTGTTCTCTCTGCTCCATTTCCATCCTTGACTATAAATCCCATCCAGTTCCTGTGCCTGCAAGTCTCTTCCTCAGTACTGCTGTTCGTAAAAGAGAAAATCACTGCCAACAGCCCAACGCTGATGAACAGTCCTGAAGTAACCTGCCAGCAATTGCACCTGAGATGGGAAATGGTTTCAGTCATTATTTTTAAAGAAAGAACATTTCGAAGCTTCCATGAAGTTTATGAATATGAAAAAAGGAAAGGGCTTGAAAATCAAACTGAAGATACTTTATCTGCCCTTTGTCTGTGGGCACAGTCACGGGTTTAATTACAAACTATCTGAATTATGAAATATTTCCAACTGATTTGGAGGTTAGAGGAAGACTTACTCAGTGAGTCCAAAACATTTCAGTATTTAAAATGAATTGGTTCACAATACCACGTGCTGCAAGAGCTCCACAAAATGGGATGTTTCCAAACAGTCTCCTGAGATGCAAGTCATCTCTCCAGCCTCTCTTGTGGCAGTTTGTTCTGCCTTAATCTCTGCTCTGTCACAGGCTGCCACCGAGGGGATTTTTTTTCCCTCGAAGTCATAAATTGGCACCAGCTCACGGCTTGGCTGCACAACCCCTGGTGACGGGTTAATTGCTGTATTGGCAGTGGCACTTCTGCGCTGGTCACTCTCAGCGAAGGGACCACGCAGAGCTCCCACCTGGCTGCCACCACACCACGGGAACAACACCTGAGCGGTGGGGAATGGCCAAAACCACAGCGAAAGTACAAACGACAAAGAGCACTGACAGCAAAAGCATGCACGTTCTTTATTGACATTTCCAGCCTCGTTGTTCCTGACCGTCACCTTCAGCAGCAGGAAGGGTGGCAGGGTCTGCTTGTGGGTGCAGTCCCTGCTCCCAATCCCAGAAAATAGAAAACAATAACTTCCCAACTCGGCACCCTCTGCTTTGGCCTCCACACGAGACCCATGTGGGGATCTCCTCTCCAGAGAAAATCTTTCAAAACCTTTGTTTGTCATTAAACATCAATAAACACATTACAAAAATAATACTAGTTTATGAAAAATACCAGTGGCTGGTGCTCCCTCTATCTTCTCAGAAATTAAAATTCTGCATCCAGATACAAAAGAAAACCCTGCAAATTCAGTATTTTATTTCAATTCTTTTTTCTATGATAGGGGCCAGAAGCTGACATACCATCATAAATTAATCGCATATTTGCAAATTTTATTGCCGTTTCCCAATGTATGCTTGGCAGCGTTTCCCCTTGGCGAGCAGCAGGGATAACGTGCCATCCCGATTTTATTCCCTACGTCCTTCTCTCGCTCTCTTTGCAGCGATCTGAACACCTTTGCTTTGTTCCACCTCCTCCTCCTCCTCCTCCTTCCCCCACCTCTCTCTCCAGCTGTCCATCTCTGCAGCCCTCGCAAATTCACGAGTTTTCCTGATCGCCCTAGAAATCAGCCTCCAGCTGCAGGAGCATGGACGGAATAAATGTCTAAAATTGTCCGTATAAAAGCATGCTCTTTTACCTTCTGGATAGTTTGCTGGGTGACCTCCCCTTTGCCTCTTGGGCGAGCAGAAGCAAAGGCAACCGACATGGTGGGGGTTTTTTATGTGCCTATAATATATCGGTTCCAGGCTCTAATAATATTGTTATTATCTGGCTGCTATTGCCGTGCGAGGATTCTCCGCAGTGCACGGGGAGGGGGGCGGCCGCNTCCCGGCCGCCGGGCTCCCACGGCCTCGGCCGCGCCGCCCGCTGCGCCAACTGCGTACGCCGGCTGCGTACGCCAAGTGCGCCAGCGCGGGGAGCGGCGCGGGGCCGCCTACGCCAAGAGCGTAGCCCGCAGCGGGAGGAGCCGGTCGGGGGGCCCGTCCGGAGAGGGGCACCGGCACCGGGGGGACAGGGGACACGGCTCGGCTGAGGGAGACAGGGCAGGGGAGCCCACCGGGATGGTCACAGGGATGGAGGACATCTGCTCTGAGGAAAGGCTGAGAGAATCCGGGTTGTTCAAGCTGGCATCGGGGTGACCTAATTGAGGCTTTCCAGTACCTCAGGGGACTCGCAGCAAGGATGGGGCAAGGCTGTCTACGAGAGAATGGAGAGACAGGACAAGGGGGAATGGGTTCAAATTGAAAGACGGTAGGTTTAGGTTAGATATTAGGAAAGCCTTCCCTCTGAGGGTGCTGAGGCCCTGGCATAGGTTGCCGCGAGAAGCTGTGGCTGCCCCATCCCCGGCAGTGTCCAAGGCCAGGTCGGACGGGGAGCAACCTGGGATAGGGGAAGGTGTCCCTGCCCGTGGCACGGGGTGATTTTCCAGGTCCCTTGCACCCCAAACCTTTCTGGATTCCCTGCGCCAGCGGCGCCGCCTCCGCCCCGCGCGGGGCGTGCCCGCCGCCTGCGCCAAGTGCGCCCGGCAGGAGCGCTGCGCAAGGTGCGCCCAGTGCGTACGCCAAGTGCGCAGCGGAGGAGCGCATTGGCCCCGCCCCCGGCCCGCCCGGATGACGGTGCGGGTTCTGCCGGAGCCATGAGCTACGACCGCGCCATCACCGTCTTCTCCCCGGACGGGCACCTCTTCCAGGTGGAGTACGCGCAGGAGGCGGTGAAGAAGGGCTCCACCGCGGTGAGTCAGCGGCCGCGGGGTTCGCGGGGCGGCGGCCGAGGGGGGCCCGCGGCGGGGCCTGCGCCGCGCTGCGCGCCCGGC
>VYXC01002092.1:0-18900 GCA_013397175.1 Platysteira castanea | reverse complement strand
TGCGCGCCCGGCCTGGCGGGCCCGGGAGGCCGCTGGAGCGGCGGGATCCACTTCCAGGGACGTTCCTTGGGGTCCGTCTGCCGCTGGTGGAGCTGCCCAAAGCCTGTCGCTTCCTGTGGGGCTCAGGCGTTGTGTCAGGCCTGGAGGGATCCTCTCCCCTTGGTCTGTACATGCTGCAGATTGTGGTATTTTATGTTTGTGCACGAGGCAGATCCCCAGTGGATTGGGAAACACGTCAGTAAAAGCACTGAGAAGTACATGGCTGGCTCCCAGCTTCCAGTTGTCCCGAGCTTTTGCTCAATGAAAGTTTTATTTCCTTTAGGGGAGGAGAAAAAAAAAAGTATTAATTTGTAAATAACATTGTATTAGTGATTGTAATAAATTCTAGTAATAATAAGTTTTAATTCTAAAAAGCCATAACTGTATTGATAGTTGTAGTAAGTTTTAATTACCATTACCAAAAAGAAAATTTATTATCTCTGGGATGGGAATGAATGTAACAAGATTTAGTGCCAAATAGATTCTTCATTTTTTTCAGAAATTAAAAATACTGTAGAAGTGGAGACAGCATCAAGTATAACCACCTCTGTCTTGTCTCCTGTTGAGCGTAATGTTTTTGGGAACATTTGGAACATGCTGACAGCAGGGCCACCCCATATGAAAAATTGGTTCCCATCACCCCATGAGAAACAGTGGGAGTGAAGGGGGAGGGTCAAGGGTATTTCTCCTCTGTGATGTTGGGAAATGTGTATTCAAGGTATGAATTAGGACATTAAGGCAGCTACTGACAGAACATTTTGGCAGCTATGGGTGTTACTTGGCCTGATCTTCAGTGCCTTGGGCTCTTGAGTTGAGCAGTGCCACTGGACTAGTGGGGTTTCCCTTGTTCATCCTGGTTCTGTGGCTGTGGAAACACTGATGGTGCTGTTGGAGAAAACACAGTTTGTAAAAGGAGCTGGAATATGTCTCCTGGGAGCCACAGGGATTTAGGTTGGTATGAACTGATGATGAAACTGCACCCTGAAATGCAATGCACTTTTTGTTACATCAGTTGTGCCTCCAGGTTGAGTGGGAAATAAAATCCTGACTTCAAGCTGAGGTGGTGGTTACAGTGTGGGGGTTTGTGCTTGGTTTGTTATTGCTCACTTGACAAAAGTCTGCAAGTACGAGGATTTTTGGACCTAGATTAACTGTTTTTACTTCTTCTTTTCATGCATGGAAGGTTGGAGTAAGAGGAAAGGATATTGTTGTCCTTGGTGTGGAGAAGAAGTCAGTGGCAAAACTCCAGGATGAGAGAACTGTACGGAAGATCTGCGCTCTGGATGACAATGTCTGCATGGCTTTTGCAGGTACATGGTCCCTTCAGGGGTTTTGGCAGTTATTGGGGCACCTTTGGGCATGTTTATGGATTCCGAGAATACGAAATACAGGCTGCAACTGGCTGAGAACTGTGGGAAGCAGGGTATTTCCACAGCAGTTTTTTGTTTTTTTTTTTTTTAATGTGGAGAAATAGAGTGTCAGTGTCAATAATATTTTTAAGGGGAGGTCTGATTTAACTGACTAAAACAACAGGGTTTAGGTTCAGTGTGCAGGAATGAGAGGCTCAGTTCCTTCCCCTGCCTTGCTCCCTTAGCCGGGGTCTGGGATTCGTGCAGGGGTGTGCACACACCTGAGGAAAAATTCTCTAATAGAAAGGCTGTAAATAAAAAATGGCAGCATTAGCTAAAAAGTAAAATAAGAACTAAATTTCTTTAAAATCTTTTTTTTAAAGGGTCACACTTATTTTGTCAGCTAACATCATGCTGCTGTAACCTCATTAGTTAGATGAGATTTGCTGGGCAGATGAAACTGTACTGCATGAGGAATAGTGTGTGTGAGAATAAGCATTGCTGATTTGCTGGGATATGGAATGCTGTCAGTAATATTCCCATTACCTGCTTCAGAATTAACTGTGTCATCCAGCTCACAAAGATGGAAGCTGGAAACTATATCCTTTCGTTATTTTGGTCCATTGGCCACTTTCTGCTGCCTTACAAATGCTCTTGCTCAGCAAACCTGAGAGTTTGAGCTCTGCTTTGCTTTTCCCTTGCTGTTGACACTGACCCCATGGGCTTTTTAGGGCCAGATTGGTGTTGTGAGGTTGTTTTGTGGCTCTGAGGCCACTCTGTCATTGCAGGGCTGACAGCTGATGCCAGGATAGTCATAAACAGAGCTCGGGTGGAGTGTCAGAGCCACAGGCTCACCGTGGAGGATCCTGTCACCGTGGAGTACATCACACGCTACATTGCCAGCCTGAAGCAGGTACTTGGGGCTGCACAGAGCTGCTGAAGATGTGTCCTGGCCTGCTGCAGGTGTTACATGTGCTGTTATGTTAGCATATGTTATGCATAAGGTGCAGCTGGGGTGTGTAATGCAGGTGTAGTGTGTCACAGGTGTGCACCTTGTGTGACTGGAGTGTAACGTGTAGCGTGGAACACACGTGTGCAGCATGTAAAATCTGACATTTCTTCAAACTGTGTAAATCTCTGTGCTCTGGCCTCACTATCCTTACCTGGTAAAAAACACATTGTGAGTGTTTAGTGGGAATGGGGATGTAGCAGTGGAAAAGTGTTTGGTTTGGGTTTTTTTCCCCAAGATCATTAGTGCTTGTAAGGACTGCACAGCTTCATGTGTTGTATCATCAGGAACACTCTGCTCATCTCACTCCCAGAACTGGTCCTGGGTTACTGTCACACCTCTTCATGGCTCCTGGTAGTTTGTCCTCCTGCAAAGCCATTGCAGGGATGGGTGAGAGGGGAGCAAATTGGTGCAGTAGTTAATATGTTTTATGTTTGATATTCATGAATTTAGAATGAATTGCAGCGTCAAAATATGCCCAGCTGTGTTCTGTGAGAAAATTATTCATTTGCCAGTGTATTAAACTGATTTTCAGCCACTAGTGGGAATTAGAAAAAATCGAATTTACTTATGCACAGATGTGTTGGAACAGCAGTGACGGTAATAATGTGATTCTTGTAATAATCTGTCTGTCAGAGCAAGGCACCACTTCCCAAAGTTTCACTTTGTTCCTTTATCCTAATCTTGCATTTGTGTCTGTCTTTCTGGCACATTCAGCCTTTCTCTCAAACTGTTGCAATCACACCTGGCTCAGTTCCCTGCTGCCGTGGTGCTGCGGTGTCAGCCCTCCTGCTCCTGGTGTGTGCCGTGGCAGTGACAGTGCTGACAGTGTCCCAGGAGGGCTGTGACATGGCTCCAGTGTAACTCGCTTACAGCCACGGAGCTGCCATGACTTCCTGTGCAATCAGTGCAAATCGTTGGTGAAAACTGTGTTCAGGTGTCCTTATGGTATTTTTTGGCACACTTGTGCCACACTGGGGCTTGCAGACATGGCTCTGGCTGCCTCAGCACCACCCAGCAGCTGGGGAGGTGCTTCTGGAAGCTGTAAACAGGTGTAGGAACAGGAGTTGGACAGGAACCACCTCTCACTTCCCTGCCGTAGGGGCTCTGTGAGATACGGAGTCCTAACACAGAGAGAGCCAGCTAAAAGCATTTCTGGTGGCTCTTCTGGTTGTAA
This sequence comes from Platysteira castanea, assembly GCA_013397175.1. Taxonomy (NCBI): domain Eukaryota; kingdom Metazoa; phylum Chordata; class Aves; order Passeriformes; genus Platysteira; species Platysteira castanea. The sequence continues at coordinate 15,326 of VYXC01002092.1, read as the reverse complement.
CTTCTCCACAGTCTGCTTAGCACCCTAGAAATGTTTTCAGAACTGCATCTGAGTGCGTGTGTCCTTTGTGCTCAGAGGTACACGCAGAGCAATGGCCGCAGACCCTTCGGGATCTCCGCCCTCATTGTGGGCTTTGACTTCGATGGGACCCCGCGGCTGTACCAGACCGACCCCTCGGGCACGTACCATGCTTGGAAGGTGAGTGCATTCAGTCTCTGGTAAAGGTGGAATATTTGTAAGTTAATGTCTCCTTTAAAGTGGGATTGGGGTGGAGGAGATCTTGCTGGCCAGATGGTGCTGGCTTACAGCTGCAGAAATCCTTAATGGTCACATGTACTGAGTCATCTGCAGTTCAGCTTTCCTTGGGAAATCTTGTCCTGCTTTCAAAAAAAACCCCAAAACCAACCCACCTGTGCCAGACAACTGTCTTTGTGTGTGACAGATTATGCAATTGTACAACTTGTATTTCTCTCTTACTCAAAACTCCCATTCATTTTCTGTTTCCACCTCAATGTTTCCAGGCTAATGCCATTGGCAGAGGGGCCAAATCTGTGCGTGAGTTCCTGGAGAAAAACTACACTGATGAGGCCATTGAAACGGATGATCTGACTATTAAACTTGTCATCAAGGCTCTTCTTGAGGTGAGGTTGTTTCACATCCCTTCTGTGGGTTTTCAGTGTGTCCAGATTCACTTCTTGGATGTGAATATGGGAAAAACTTCATGGATGTCCCAAGGAAGTACTGCAAAGGAACTGTGAGAGCTGTTTACCGTAGGCTGTGGGTGTTGGATTAAATTCAAGGTTCAGAATATTTGGGGTAACAATTTCCATAGTTTACACAGAACTTACCAGCAGCTCTGGGGAGGAAAACACACTTCAGTTCTGGGTTGTTAACACAATGCACCAAAGGTGGTAAAGCACACGCTGAATATTCTATTTTGTAATTGAAGTTTAAGATACAGAAAATAGCACAAGTCAGGTGCTGAGGCTGAGGTGTTCTCCATCTGCTTAGGGCACTGGCACCAGTGTGAAGAGCCTTTTGAGAGTTAGTGATGCTGGTGTTGAGAGCTTAGAGCTAAAGAGTGAAATACTCCCCATCCATATCTCTTCTCCATTTTGAGGAGACCTGAGGGGTGTTTGTTGAGTGAATTCCTGGCCAGGCTCCTAATTCTTCCCTCTGCCTCACCCAGGTGGTGCAGTCTGGTGGGAAGAACATCGAACTGGCAGTCATGAGACGGGAGCAGCCCCTGAAGGTGAGGCTGTTGTTTGCTTCTCTCCCCTGGAGCCCGTCCCTGATACTGTCCTTGTTGATCTGCCTTAACTTCCAGCCCTTAATCTCACATTTTGCACTGACAAATATTTCAGTTTATTCTTAGCGGCCAAGGAATGTTGTTGTGTCTGCAGCAGGTACCTGCTTCGAGATAAAGAGCAGTTAATGTTCTTCCCATGGCAGAACTAGAATCACTTTGATAAATGTCTCTTAAGTTCACTGGTATCCTGAGGGTCACCCATGTTTCTGTTTTAGATCCTAAACCCTGAAGAGATTGAGAAGTATGTGGCTGAAATTGAAAAGGAAAAGGAAGAAAATGAAAAGAAAAAGCAGAAAAAAACATCATGATGAATGAAATGTACCTGCTTAGCTGCTTCTTTTTAATTCGAGTGATGGGTTATTCTGTATAGACATGTAGGCATTCCAGTTACTCATACTGTGCTCTCTTGAGACCTACAATAAACCTACTGATTTTTTTTTAAAGCTGTTATTTAAAAAAACCTGTCTGTTCCTTGGATTTTAATTACCCAGGATGATCTGGTTGGCTGCAGAACAGCAGCAGTGACCCATTAAAGGACAGAGACTTTGCTTGCATTTTTTTCCCTGGACACTTCACTTTGTTTAATGGTTCTTTTGTGCACTGTCTCAGTTCTCAGCATGTCCTTTTTTTTACCTTAAGCAGCTGTCTTGGGGGTTGTGTTATGGCTTCAATATAACTAGTATGGAGTTGGAGTTTTTATTCCCTACCAGGTATCTTTCAAGGTGAGAGGGCTGGGTCTAGACCCAGGCCTTGCAGCAGCCTGTGCCAGCAGGTGTGTGTTTTACTGCTGAAGGACAGAGGTGAGGGTTGTGGTTTGGGGGTCAGCATGAGAACTTGCTGCTGCAGGCACATGGCTCAGGGCAGAGGTGCATGACCTGGTGCTTCCAAGTCTGGTTCAGAGTAAAGCATGGCTGGTATGAGTGTGCAGGGTGGGATTCACACACCAGGAGCTAAACAAGAACTAGAGCAAGTGTTACATACAGCAGAGTTGATGCTCTTGTCCAGTTTCTCCTTTTGTATTTGGCCTCATACACTTCCTCTCTCCCCCTTACCCCAGGAGCTGTTTTTAGCTGTTTCCTCATTTCAGAGGAGCCTCAGGACTCTCTGCACCCAAGCTCATATTCCCAAGTCCCAGTAGTTGGAGCAATAGGAACAGATGCCACCTTCTTGTAAAAGTTTCCCCCTTTGTATCCACCAAGTGGGTGGAACCAAATCTGCCCTTGCACACTCAGAGAGGGTGTGACAGGCTCAGAGCAGGACCGGGGTGGCAGCAGCCACAGCAAGGACTGAGTGTGGCCCAGGAGCCTGCAAGAGGCAGCTCAGGCACTCAAGCCCCTGCCCAGGACACCTCAGCCCTGAGGGGCTCCAGGGTGAGGATGCTCCAGGCAGCAGAGACAGAGTTGCAGCAGAGCTCACACAGTCCTGGGCTCTCACACACACCAGAGCTGTTTACAGGGAAAGGCTGCCCAGCAAAGTGTGGGCAGAGGATCCCACGGGAGTCAAGGACAGAGAAGCAGCAATGCTGCTGCTACTCAGGGACACATTAGACCACAGCAGCCAGAGGAAGCGTGATCCTGGAATCCCAGGCTGTTTAATTTATCAGCTCTTGGACTGGAACGTTGAAGGCAAAAAAGCTGCACTTGGTTCCCTGCTCAAGTCACTACAACTGTTTCCACACACTGGGAATTTTCCATGGGGAAGGTGACAGGGCTGCAGCCAAGCCCCCCGTGCTCCTGGGGAAGAAGGGCTCACAGGTAACAAGCCCTGGGGCTGAGCCACAGCCACCACCACCAACCCCCACTTTGCTTCTGGACATCAGGAGCCAGGCTGAGCACTCAGCTCAGAGGCTGGGACACAGCCACGGGACACCAACTTCAGCAGTGTCAAGGAACAAGGGTGTTCTTAAATGCCTGGGAGCCAAAGCTTTACTGTGGAAACAAGGGAATTGCTCCCACTCAGCTAAAAAGGCACAGTTACACCTGAGTAATGGTGATTACACAGGAGCACTGAGGATTTCTTACCCGTCCTCTGTCAGGGCAGTGCAATTCCATCTCCTCACTTAGAGCCACAGTGGCTGCTTTGCCAGCAGAGAGATTAGAGGCAGAGCAGCTCTGAGTGAGCCCTTTCAGCACACCCCAGGTCACAGGTGTGAGCCAGGTCCTGCAGCAGCGGCGCTGGCACCTGACAGGCTCCTGGGGAGCCCCACCAGCCCAGGGAGTCCCTCTGAGAGGCTCAGGTAACATAACCCTCATTAGGCTGAGTCCCAGCACGGGAACCAGGGCAACAGTACAACGTGTAGTGCCTGGATTTGGGTGTTTCAGCCCTTTTCCAATACTGTGTATACAGGTTTGCCAGAGCTCTGCAAGCCAAGTTTTCTCCAGCTTGGATGGGAGCCCTGCAAGGACAGGCACCAGAGAAGGTGTAGGGAGTGATGTTACGGAGCTATGAACAGAACAGAGGTGGAGGGAAACACTAAACATTTACATGTTTATTATAATTACAATTTACATTACTCCCAAGAGCAGCCCCACTGCTATATTCTAATTCTCAGCAATAAAGTCCTACAAAAATAAATCCAAGCTTTTACAGTAACCTAGGTCAATGCATAACTAAAAAAACTTGAGCTATGTAAGGGGTTCAGTCATCAAGGTGCTTTTTCAACAAAATTCCCTACCAACTAAAAACAGGACACATGCCTATAAGCAATTTAACCCACTTATTTCATGCAAACAAAGGTAACCCCTCCCTCCCAGCCCTCTCCCCACATACAGATTTTTAAAAACAAAAGAAAAACAACTAAACTATTTACAGTATGGGGGTATAGAGGAAAGAAATTAAACATGCCCATCTGTTAAGCTTCATTATATGGTCTCCCATCCTAGTTGAATGAAAACATTCCAAAGAGTTCCACCACAGTCTACTAGAGTACAGAGAACTGTTTGCATTTGGTGCCACTTCCAGTGAGGTACAAACCGAGGCAAACAAGTCAGAGCTTCAGGTCTCCTTCCCAGACAGTCACTCCTGCCCAAAACTCTGCACCTGAGTGGGGACATTCACTGCTCCCATCCCACACAGTATCCCCACGCTCCAGCCGGGAGCCCCAAGCCCGAGGCACTCCCAGCAGCCTTCAGCTCGAGGCAGAGCCACGGTCCTGTGGTACCTCCAGCCCAGCACCAGCCCACAAACAGCTGTACAGTCAGAAACACTACTACATGATCAACACTCCAGTATTCCCAAGTGACAGTATACACAACTCCTCAGCACCAGGAATCCATTTCTCCAGATACCAAGTGCTACTTCACACCTGCTGCCGAGATCCGTGAGACCAGCAGCACCAAAGGATCCATTTGGTTACTCAGAACAACCAAATTATAGCTGGTTTATTTTGAGTGAGCTTTGGTTCCATGTTAAAACAGCATGATTTCTCTTCTCCAGGGTTCAGAAAAGGAGTCTGACTTTGAGCTTAGACTATAGCAGCCTTGAGAGACCCAGAAAGAAGAACGGTGTAAGTTAGTCTGCACTTGAAAAACATAAAAAAAAGACACCCTGAAGAAGGTACCCCTGAACACATTCCCTCTTCCAAAAAATATTCCAGCGGACAGTGGCTGGTCCAAAGTAAGTCCAAAATATAAGCAGTAGTACATGAAATTCTGTCACTTGAGCTGAGACAGTAAACAATATGAACCATTTTCCCACGTTAGTGCAGCAGTTGGTTGTTTTCCTTCTATATACAGTTTCATCCTCTCAGGAGAGATGTTTGAACCTATTCAGAAAAAAAGTAGAATTAGATTTGATATTAAGGGGTTCTTCTCCCAGGAAGAAAAATAGCAAAGCTCACACCCCTGTATCAGCTGAAATGCTTAGCTAGAAACCAAGAGCTGCTTGCTTGAGCTGAGCCTTTTCAGACAGCTGAGCCTAAGAAATCAACAACAATCAGCACGTTAAACACCATGTTAAACCACTCCTATCTCCTTCTACCCCTTAGAAATATCAGTCAGATCCAATAAGGAACAATTCTTGATAATCCACGAGACTGGAGAGCAAAACAGGCTGCACAGACATTTCAGGCAAGGAGTAAGACAAACCTGGCTCAGACTACTTACTCTTGCTAGAGCACTTGCCTCTGAAGTTACACTCTGCCGGTACCAGCTCTGTGAGTGGTTTGGTTTCTCCTTGCTGCTCCACTCCCCCTTCCACCTCGAAATCCACCTCGAAAGCTGCGTCCACGAAGGAACCGTCCAGACACTCCAAACGTCTCTGTATTGAGCTTCCTTTCCTCAGCCCACGTGGTGCGCCTGGAACTGAACAAGGCTGAGGTCAGGTTGAACACAAACACTAAAGAGCCACCAGCTCACTTGAGAGGAAGCCTCAAACCCGATTTTGTTGGGCTGCACTGCAACAAGAATCACCTGCAGTGTATGTGCTCTCACCCAACCCCTCTGCAGCCACAGAGCCAAGGGAATCCCCTGTGCTGACACTAAAGGGATGTCTCATTTCTCCAGGCACTTGATAACATCAGTGTTGGCAGTGAAAGCTGAAGCTTTCCCTTCACATTCCCAACATTTAATCTAATGCATTTCCACAGCCAGAGCTGACCTCTCTGCCCCAACTCCAGGCTTAGCTCATGCCTGTCTACCAGCTGCACCTTCTGCACAGCATGACCCTGATGCCTCCTCTCCCACAAGCAGATAAGGAATTTGTTTAAAATCAGTGGGTTCCAAGTCAGTACTGGGAAACAGAAATGGCTCTATCATAGCTTAGGCAAGTGTATCATATCAGCTGAAATGCTTTTTTTTGATCCCACTGCATGAAGCTTGGTTCACATCATTTATGAACCACCAAATGCATGGCAATACTCCCTGTTGAAAGTCTGTTCTAAAATTTTTAAATAATTAAACCATGTCACATAGATTATGCCTGAAATTTTATACCTAGAAGTCCATCTTAAAACCAAGCTTTTAGAAAACACTCACCTAGATTTCAGTTCTGAAGAAATGTTGTCAAAGAAAGACTTGGATTTATCATAATAGCAGTTGGGCCCCAGCAGGTCCTCCTCTGCATTACCATCATTGTTTTGGGTTGCCACTCCAGGGTCCCCTTTTTCTTCCCCCGTCTCTGCTTTGTCATCTGAAGATAATGAAATGTATTACACTTCTTTGAGGCACACACTGCAGAGCCATCTGTTCTCTTGCTCCCTCAAACAAGATTTGAGATGAAATCATGCAGTTTCTCAGAACTAGTTTGTCTATGCAGTGTTTACTACTAGCTCAGCAATTCATATTTAATGAAGGCACAAACCTTTAAAGTTTAGTTTCTTCTTGAATTCTTTATCAAGTTCTTCTCTGTTGAATTGTGCATTTGCACTTTCAAAGTCAAAGTCACCTTCAAACTTTATTGTATTTTCCTTCACAGTAGTTGGTCTATTTTGCCCTCTAGAACGGTTTCTGGTTCTCCTGTTTCCTGAAAGCAGGAGAGTTTAAACACTTGGTAACGCACAGGGAGGTTACATGACTTGCTCAAGACCCGAGGAAACCAGGGATAGAACTCAGGAGTTTCTGGCTTCCAGTCCTGTGGTTAGGCCACACCTCTTTGAAAGCAACTTCTGATTTTGGCTGTAGAAGACACATTACAGCAACACTTTAACTTTCTGAGCAGCATTCCTGGATGTCAGTCTTACCACTAAGAGTGCACCCAACTTTCCTTCCACTGTGCAGAGAGGAAGTCAGAACGAGCACTACAGCAAGAAAAGCTGAGGGAGGTGGGGAAAATTATCTTTCCTGTCTGCTCTTCACCTGCAAACACAGCACTGTAATTAGCCTGAAACCTGTCGTGATGGCAAAGAGGAGGTCTCAGAAAATCCAGCAAAAGACTCATCTACCCACAAAGGGAGCTTGTACTTTTTGTCTAGTTTCTGGTTTCTAACTGAGATACTATCCACTCCTTTTTGGAAAAGCTATAACCCTTCCCACACACTAATAATTTTGGAGACCTGAGAGTCTGAAGTGTTGTGTCCCTGTCTTTATTCATTTTACTTGGGCAGAAACCTCTTTAAATTTCACTGTCTTCTGACCCATGCTTATACTGCCACTTTGAAATAAGAATTCTGCTCTATGGAGGTGAATGTTCCATAGTTCCTCTCTGTTATAAAAACCCTGGAAAGTGTTAAACAGGCTGCCTCTCCCAGTACAAATACTTGAGGTTTCAGAGAAATCCACTTGCTGCTGCCAAGTTACAGCATTGATTTTTATGACATACCTTCAAGTTTCTAGAAAAGGTGCTAGAATTCTGTCCCTGGAATGTTCTGAACTTCTGCGACTCCAGAAGCTGTTTTGTTTGGGAAGCATCTCTGGATGCCCAAAGCTTTCTCTCAATCTTCTGTCAGATAATCCTTCATTGAAGTTAACACCACTTGCCTTCACAGGCTGATGCGATTGTTTAGCGTCAGCTTAACCTACCCGATCTTCTCCTTTGAGGTCTTCTGTTTTCATCATTCACCTGTCCTTGCGTTTGCACAGGTGCTGCCTGAACTGTATCTACTGAACAAGAAGGATAAACTTTAAAGGAGCACAAGAACAATCCCCAACCAGCTCAGTCCTGCCGTGCCCCTTGGAAGGATGCTCAGCCCAGCAGTCAGGGCTGAAGTGGTGCGTACGTACCGCTCGCCTTGCTGTTGGCCTGCGGGACCTGCCGGGCACTGCGCGGAATCCCCGGAGTCACCTTCACCGGGGGCAGCTTTTGGGAATTCATGCTGTCAACTGGGCCAGTCTGGACAGCCTGCTCTACCATGGGGCTTTTGCGGACTGGGTGAACAGAAGGAAAGCCAGCACCTGGAAAAAATCCCAATGACTAAGTGCCTCTCAGAAAATGTGCCAACACCATTCAAACCCTGCCCACTTCTAGGGAGAAACCGTTTGGTCAAGAATGATTCAAAGCCTTGAGTGTGCATCATTATAGGCTAAGTTTAAGTGGCACCAGCTAATGCACCACTGCCATACAAGTCATGGCTCTCACATCCAGAGCCTCAGTATCAGGAAATATAGCCATTTGTTTTTTAAATCAAGTTAGACAAACATTAAACAACCAAGCCAGGTCAGTCTCTCAGACAGTTTATACCAAAATCTAATTTCTATGTTATGCAGGATTTTACTTTACATGGTAACTTTAAATCTGAAACAAAAATTCACCATTTTGAAACTGTTCAAGAAAGTTTCCCCACTTTGTCAAAAAGGTTTTGCAGCAAAAGCTTAAGCACCTCAGCTATATCCCCTTTTGTAAGCCTCTTTTACAAGTCCTTCAACTTCATTGCTTATTGTTAGAGCTTTCAGACAAAGAAAACCTGAAACCAGACCAGGATCTCAAAGTTACCCTTTTAAATTCCTTCTTGGTCAAGGCCAAAGTGTTACCAAGACTTCTGTTGCTCTTCCATCCACGCTTATTTATTCACACTACAAAACATGTAAATACTTTTCATGGTTTGGTATACCTTACACCAATTATATTAAAAAGTGACAGTCTTCAGTACTCAGAAGAAACACTGCATTCTAGGTTTAATTAGAAGGTTTGGAGTACTACACGTTCATGTAGTTATGCATAAGAACTGCTTGGAAGCGAACTTTAACTGAATATATTAAAAGAGCAAGAAAAGTGAAAAGCTGAAGAGTTCACACAAACCAAGCCACTGACACTTCTGGGTCACCCAAGTCCACATGAGATATACCCAGTAGGTTACATCATGCAGGTTCCCAGTTAATGTACACCTGGAAAACTTCCAAGGAAGACAGACATATCCTAAGGATTATTGAGTAGGACAAAGCTGATGTGCAAGTTTAACATGAGAACGTTTCAAAGTTTAGCCAGAATATTGAGAAACTATGTACAGATAGATGGCCAAAAGCAGAGTAAGTAAAAACCTTCATGCCAACACAAGCATGCATGCTTAAGCTAAAAACAGATGAAACTAATTATCATGTTTAAATGCAGGCTGCAACTGGTCTCCCTACTCTGAGGATGGTCAGCCTGGTATCTCAACCGCCTTTAGAGGTTTTACACATAGACGCAAGCACCCAAAACTGTGTTTTTTCTGCTACCCAGGACTCAGGAATTGCTTACTGTTAGTCATGCTTTACTAACTGGGAGTCTGGACAAGGTACAATGCCCCATCATGCATGAAATCTACCCTGATGTTTCCTTGATTACAGAAAATACTCCCAAATTTTTATCAGCCTACAAAGCCACCCACAATTTAAGCAGTGTGCTTCTCTTTCCAAGAAAGGCTGACTAATTCCTCACCCAAACCCTATGGTGACACATGTTCCTGGACAGGATGCAGCACATTAGCATCTCTAAACCTCATTCTTCTCCTGATACTTACACAAGAGGATCCACTGTCCTGGACTTTTCTCCTGTCTCTCTAACTGATACTTGTAGGACAGGAGGAATCATACTTCATGTAATGAAAGGCAAAAAAACAGCTGAGAACAAACTAGTTCTACTGGCATTACCCATATGAGCACTATTATTCTAGGAGGGGTTAACAAGAACAGAGTGTTTGCAAGTGCCATGCAATTCTTCCAAATATTTGGAGTCCTCAAACTGCTGTTACCCTTGGAAGAGAGCTGATGGGGCTCTGAAGACATGTCAGGCTCTGAAACAGGTTGTGGAGACGGAGAAGAACTAGGGCTGGAAGCAGCTGCTGATGCTGGAGGGCTTACCAATTTCTCTGAAGAGATAGAGGGAAGAAGAGAGAGCAGAGATACGTGGATAAGATACAAGGTAGTGCAACATCTGAAGGACTTGGAAAGAGATACAAGATTCTCTAGAACACCATTAGAGCAGCTTATTTACACTCCTCTCTGGGAATACAAGTTCTTTTTTACATGTGATGTAAGATGTGCTACGTTAGAAATGAACTGGCCTCAACTGTCAGGTATTCCCATTAATTTCAGAAAGAAACTTCAGCTATTTAGTTTGTTTCTTTCGTGTGCATGTGTGTGTGCACGTGCAAGCGAAACACAGGCCTCCTTGTAGTAAAATCATTGCTCAAAGTTGTTATAAGCTACTTATTGACTGTTCCTTGCAGCCTGACACTTGGCAAGGAGTTGGTATTAGTTACTGTTATTTGGTTTCGCAGCAGCTGCATACAAGACCATACCTTTATTCTAGCAAGTAAAGTTTGTACTTACCTAAACCTAAGGAAGCTGCATACTGCTGGCTAAGCAAAGAGCTGGCAGCAAGCTGGCTGTAAGGTGGCATACCTCTAAATGGGCTGTAAGGCACATGTGGCTGAAAGGATGATGTAGAGGCAGAGCCCAGTGAAGACTGTAACAAGACAAAGTACATTTCCATTTACAGTGTCCAGAAGTCAACTTGCTTTGGCAGTGGTTCTTTACTTCATGTACAGCATTACTAAAGTTTAAGTAAATTCTGAGAGGGGTTAGTTTACCTCTTTATGATTTTCCTGCATTCTCACCTAGCTCTGGCTTTGGTTGACTGAAGTCTTTAATGTTGCTGCTACTTTAAACATTACAACAAAATTCAGGATGGTTCAAATAATCTGAAGATTCCTGGAGACACTGACTTGCCTTCATTTTTATAAGTTTTTTTATCAAAATGCAGTCCTTCAACACCAGTGTTTTATCTCAACTTCTAATTGACAGTTCAGGCTAACTTACTTGGACAATGGCAGGATCTTGTGGCAGAGTATGCTGAGCTTTTGGAGGCTCACAGACAGTGATGTCTTTGATGTCACTTCCTCGAAAAATAATGTACTCATAGATTTCTTCTCTGGGAGGAGCCGGTCTGTCTGTGGGCCGGTCCTCGGTCCCGAAGGATCGCACTGGAGCATGGAAACGGTGACATTAGTGCAGTATTGCCATTGCAGCACTGTGCAAGTGCAGATTTATGCAATTAAAAAGTACTCCTTCAACACTTGCCATTTGTAACAACAACAACAACAACGGCTACTTCCAGAACCCTCAATCTCCTTCTCACACACATCTGTTCCCTCAAATGCCAACTTTTTCAGCAGCCTGTATAAACAGTTTTGTTTACATCAAGCTGTGAAGGTAAAGACCATAGACCAGCTGGAGTGAAGAATCCTACTCCAAACCCAAGGACTTCCCCACAGTGCTGTACTCCCCTCCCCAGCAGCTGTCCCATCCAGGCATTCAGCTCCAGACAACTGCACCAGACCACAGGAGAGGCCCCTGAAGCAGCAGGGGGAAATCTTAGAAGGCTTTAGAGCTGAAATCTGCACCTTTGGTTTCATACATTTATTACGCAGATGGAGGTAATTTTATCAATGATAAAAACTTCCTATTAAAATTTCCTCTCTACTCCAATGCCACTGGTTTTATGATTAATATGACTACAAAACAAGCCATTAGTGATAAATCTAAGATCTCCGTGCTTAGAGAGGTTTTACTGAATCCCAGCTACCAGAACACTTGAACAGGCACTAACCAGCAATGTCACACATAGAATGGGAACAAAAAAGACTTCAGTCAATTGTGCCAGCTACCAGGTAGAAGCATGAATTAATTTGAGCCATTAAGGAAGAAGAGGTCAGACTGGATTGTTGGCACAGGAAAACAGATAGCACAGTTACATCAGACACTGACAGGTGAAAGCTTTATATTTCAACCACAAGTTACAGAAACCCCAAGTTCAATGATCTGGCTGCTTTCTGTCTTTGAGAGGCACTCCCAGTTCAGATGAGCACCAGCACATACTGGCTTGATGAACGTTTTCTACCAGTGGAAAAATTCTGTATTGGAGTTCCCTCAATTGCTTCTAACAGATTATCATGGAAGCACTGAAACACCTCCACCAGAACATGCCACTCTTCCTGTCACACAGATGATGGGGGCCCCACAGCTTCCCAGGAAAAAGAGCACCGAAAGTGGATGCATTGAACCTCACTGCTGAGCATCCCTGGCACACCATGCTGCTTCTAAGTGTTAGCAGTTGTAGCCAGGAATACTCAAGAGTCCATGAACAGCTGTATGCAGGTGGTTCACCTCACCAGGCAGCACTTAGTGCTGCAAATGGTCTTCACTCCTGTTAACACACAGGTGAGCTCCCAAGGAGCAGGTGAATGCCAGAATGTCCCTATCACACTGCTCAGCACCTCAGCTTACACCTAATGGGAAGGGGATCTTCACTGGTACAAGGACAAGCTGTCAGTCACTACCTTTCAATGGCCATCTTCCATGAGCTCCTAGGGTAAATAACCTCTCCAAGTTATTTTAGATCTCCAGCTGCTGTTTGATCGTATTACAGCTGTAACCCAGTCAACCAGAAGCAGATTATAAACTGAAAGCAATGCTTGTGGCCTTTTGGACATGAACTATACCACTGATCTCTCTGCTCAAAATGAGATTATTACAGCTCACAGCAAGATGTACTAAAGGTATCCAGGGACTACTGCAGGATCCCACAGCTAACTTGGAAAGCACCATGATCAGCCCATCAACTTCCACATGGACAAACACATGACCTGCAAAGCCCAAAGCTGCCCAGGCAGCCTCTCAGTTGGCTGGTCCCAAGGTTTCTAACAAAAACGGTGGAAAGGCATGACCTTGTAGACAAAACAGGGCTGTAGGAGTTGAGCTTGCCTGTCCCTGCACCTGAAGTGTTTAACTGTTTCTGGCACAGCACAAAGTGCAGCTTTAAGTTCCTGTGGAGGTGGGAAGGGCTGTCTCCCATGGAGTTAGTGACTATTGCTTACAGATGAACAGGAAATCAATCCCACACCACAGCAGCTCCTGGTTTACAACACAGTTCGAATTCGTGTAGGGCTGTTGAGCTTAAGCTCTGCATGGGCAGGAAGCACAGCAAGAGTGACTGGAAAGCAGAGCTTACATGGATATTTCTTGTTGAAAAACTCCAACTTCTTCAGACTTCTGCAGAAAGCAGAGTAGTTTCTGGCCTTCACTGCTGACAGGACACTAGTGGGCTTAAACTTCCTTTGTTTGCAATTTAAGTGTAGCCTCTAACAAGACAGAACTTTCTTGTAGTGATTAATTAAGCCCATGGAATCTCCAGCATTTAAGATATTGTGCCCGTATTGAGGTTTAACAAATATAAATCAATTGAAGTTAGCCTGGCTTCAAGTGAGAGGCTGAACCAGATTTCTTCCTGAGGTCTCTCTCAACTTAAATTTTTCCTTATGAATGATGTAAGTAAAGAGAATGGCACCTGCATTGCACATAGAATTGTTTAAACAGCGGCATCCAGGGTTTAACAACAAATTTACCTGCAGTCTGGACAACTTCAACAGCATGTCAGTAATTCATGGCCCTTCTAATGCCTCAGAGATCAAGTGTTTTAAACCACTGGCACCACACATGGGGTTGATACTGCTGTGACTGACTTCAACATTGTTGCGACACTTGTAATTTTGACACTAATTTTGCTATAAAGTCTCTAAATTTGAAAAACCCCTCTGAGCTACAATGAAAAGCAGGGTTTGTGCTGTAAAGTTGATAGAGCAGCTCTTTAGGTAGGGAAAAATGTATTCTTCATCTATTGTAACAACTACTTCTTTGGCATTCCAGTTCATCAAAACTGAACACAGAGAGACCAATAAATACAAGAACTGCCAGAAATATTATCCAGAGCATGTACTTACATCATAAAGCACTTTAATCACACATGCCTTTGAAACACATCACTTCAGCTCTGAAGTGTAAGGAACCATTCCTACTTGCTACTGGGTCAAGGTGAAGACCTTCCTTCCTGCATCTACGGGAAAGGAACTGCATCCTTCCAGCAACCTCTCAAGTACTTTGAGCCAAGCATTAACACAAACAGCTTCATTTGTACATTTAAATAAACAGCTACATTCCTAGAGAAAAAGTGAATTTGAGAAAACTCACATTTTTAACTTCAGAAAACACTCTAATGGGTGTCAGATAATGTCCAGCATCATATAAACATCATTATACTGGGTAAACACTGTGGCACAGGCTGCCTTGAGGGTAGTTGTGAATCTGGCAAGTCAGTGCCTCCTGCCAGCAAACAGCCTTTCAAAACAAAAGGTGTTTGTTTTGTGGACAACCCCGATGGCTGGCTGCAGGCAATGAAGAACGTGTGAACTTCCCAAGACAAGGAGGAACAAAACTCAGGGAATGAAAATGCCGACGAACATTAGCTGAAGTAGCCAAGCTGGACTTGAAAAGCAGTACAGAAATAAGATCACATTTGAGGGACTAAACAAAACAAGACAGGTTTTACTGAGATGAAATCCAGGAGTTCCCAGCACAGGTGACAACTGAACCCAAATGACACTGTTTCAAAGATAATCATCAGTATTTCTACAGGGAAACAAAATGCAAAGCCTCGCTGAGGAGCCAGCAAGGTCGGCGAGCCAGACCCACGTGCAGGTGCCCCACCAGCACTCTGTGCAGCAGCTCCCACCCTCCTCACCTGAGCAGAGTCCAGTTATCGATCACGGAAGGAACAAAGACACAGCAACAGCACTGTTTTCCTCAGCGCCGGCTTGGGGCCCTGCTCGAGCCGAAAACCGACACACAGCCGGGCACAGGCGAGCGAGGGGAACCGAACCACGAACAGCGATGCCGAGCGTCACCTCCCCACTTCTGACAATGGCAAGAGGAGCCAGCGCTGCCGGCAGTGCTTCTCCCCAGGAACTCCCTGGGAGAGCCGAGGGCTGCTCAGCATCCCGGGCCCTGCCCCCCGCTCCGGCACGGCCCCTGTCAGTGCTGACTCACGGAGAGCAGCAGCGCTCCGGACCCGGGGCTCCAGCCCCGCGGGGCGGGCGGGCCCCGGGCGCGCTCATTGTTCACGGCACGGCGGCCCCCGCCGCGTCCCCCCAGCCAACGCCGGCCTAGGCCCGCCCGCGCCCCCCACAGGGCCCCGCCTCACCCTTGGCCAGCGCCACGGTGGAGTTCTCTGTGTCGATGGTGTAGAGGATGCCCTCATAGCGGATCTGCGCCTTGGAGATCAGGCTGATCTTGCTGCCGATGTAGGGGGTCCCCGAGCTCATGGCGGCGGC
>VYXC01002089.1:23740-36246 GCA_013397175.1 Platysteira castanea | reverse complement strand
CACTCTGTGTGTGTCTGTGCACTCTGTGTGTGTCCATGCACACACTGTGTGTGTGTCTGTGCACTCTGTGTGTGTCTGGGCACACTCTGTGTGTGTGTCCCTGCATGCTGTGTGTGGGTCTGTGCACGCTCTGCATGTACACACGTGTGCAAGGCAGGCACCTGTGTGTGTGCACAGCGTGCGGGGTGTGTGTGCACAGGGCAGGGAGGGCTGGCTGCGTGTGGGCACGGCCAGACACGTGTGTGCATCCCTGCAGGGGTGTGCGTGCTCCAGCGGGGGTGTGGGCACCCCTCCTGCAGACCCCTCTGTGCGTCTGCCTCTGTGATCCACACGTGTGCGGATCCCTCTCCATGAGGATCTCTACACGTGTGTGGATCTCTCTCTGTGGATGTCTCTGTGCGGATCTCTCTGTGTGGATCTCTCTCCACGTGTGCGGATCTCTCTGTGTATCTCTCTACACGTGTGTGGATTTCTCTCTGTGTGGGTCTCTCCACACGTGTGCAGATCTCTACACGCAGATCTCACAAATATTCTGTGTTGGGATCTCTCACCCAGCACCCCCAGAGCCCCCCGGCCTCGCACCCAGCCTCGCACGCAGCCCCCACCCACGGGGGCCGTGCTCTGTCCCCTCCCTGCGCGCTCCCCAAACCCCGCAGTGCCCGGTGCGGGGGCCAGCGGTGGGCAGGGGCTGTACCGCGGTGCCAGGGCTGGGTGCCAGGGCGCAGCCACCCTGCCGGGCGCCACAGCCTGGCGTCGTGCCGGCCCGCTGGCTCCTGGCCGCGGGCCAGCGCCGGGCAGCGGGCGGGACGGGGGCTCCGGGCTCCATAAAAACCCTCGGCCGGACGCATCGCGCCCATCCCTGCGGCATGGAGAGCCGGCGCCTGTCCTCCTACGGCCGCCGCTTCGGCCCCTCCATCCCCGCGTACCGGGTGTTCCCTGCCAGCCCCCCGGGCTGGCTCCGGGCAGCCCGCAGCACGCAGCTGAGCTCCCGCACGGGTCCCCACCTGGGCTTGGGCAAGATGGACTTCTCGCTGGCCGCGGCGCTCAACTCGGAGTTCAGGGAGACGCGTACCAACGAGAAGGTGGAGATGATGGAGCTCAACGACCGCTTCGCCAGCTACATCGAGAAGGTGCGGCTGCTGGAGCAGCAGAACAAGGTGCTGGTGGTGGAGCTGAACCGGGCGCGGGACCAGGAGCCCTCGCGCACGGCCGACATCTACCAGGAGCAGCTGCGGGACCTGCGGCGCCGCGTGGAGCAGTTGGCCACCGCCAAGGCCCGGCTGGAGATGGAGAGGGACAACCTGGCCGAGGACCTCGGCAGCCTGCAGCAGAAGTAAGGCACTGTCCAGCTTGGGGTAGCCCTGGGGACCATGGTGGGGATGGGTGTCAGGGTGGCTACCAGGACCAAGGTGGCCGCTAGACCCAAAGTGGCATCAGGGACCGGGATGGCCACCGGGATGGTGATCAGGATCTTTCTGGTGATGGGAACCATGGTGGTGACAAGGACCAGGGCAATCCCTGGGACCAGAATGGAGTCTGAGGTGTACCCAGGGATCAGAGTGGCCACTGAGACAGAAGCAGGGTAGCCCTGGGGACCAGGGACTGGTGTGCACCAGGATTGTGATGGGAATATGGGTGACCCCTGGGAACAGTGTGGGATGGGGATGGGTGTGCAGGGTGGGCACATGAGCTGACCTGGGTTTGGGGGGATGCCGGTGCTGTGGGGCAGTGTCAGCCCAGGGGGATCTGTCCGTGGGCTAAGAGTGACCAGCCACGATGCCGGACGTGTAACTGTGCCTCTGCTCCGGCACAGGCTGCAGGACGAGGTGACCCTGAGGTTGGAGGCTGAGAGCAACCTGGCTGCCTACAGGCAGGTGAGAGCAGTGGCCAGATCCTACATCCCCCATCCTGCACCCTGGGGGCTCAGCTCTCAGCCTGGCCTCCCTCAGGAACGGGCAGGGATGGGGTAGGGATGGACAGGGATGGGGTAGGGATGGACAGGGATGGACAGGGATGGGGTAGGGATGGACAGGGATGTAGCAGTGACAGGAAGGGATGGACAGGGATGTAGCAAGGATGGGCAGGAGCAGGAACTGAGGGACTGCTATGTGTTACAATGGGCAGGTACGGGACAGGAATGAAGCAGGGATGAATGGGGAGGGCAGGGAGGGACAGATAGGGAGCATGGATGGGCAGGAATGGCAGGAGCAGGCAGTGAGAGACTGGGATATGCTGTGATGGGCAGAGAGAGGCANCGTGGGGACCCTGCAGGACGAGATCGCCTTCCTGCGCAAGATCCACGAGGAGGTAACCCCGCTCTGGGGCTGGGGGTCCCGGGGCTCGGGGGGCTGCCCTGACCCCCCTGTCCCCACAGGAGCTGCGGGAGCTGCAGGAGCAGCTGGCCCGGCAGCGGGTGCACGTCGAGGTGGACGCGAGCAAGCCGGACCTGACGGCCGCCCTGCGCGACATCCGCAGCCAGTACGAGGCCATGGCCGCCAGCAACGTCCAGGAGACCGAGGAGTGGTACAAGTCCAAGGTGCAGTGGGAGCTGGCTGCCCCACAGATGGGTGGCCTGGCTGTCCCCTCCCGCAGTGTCACCATCTCAGGGCCGGGGTTGGTCACCCAGGGTTGGGTGGTTCTCCTTGGGGGTGTGCGGGGTTTGGGAGCTCTGCTGTCCCCACTTGTGCCAGGGATGTTTCTCCTTGGTGCCTGTTCCCGGGGCCACGTCCCTGCTGTGGAGCAGAGCAGGGTTGTGTTCCCACACCGTGTGCCACCAGAACACATCGCTGCCCTGTGGTCCCATCCCATGGCACACGTCCCCTGTCCCAGTTCGCAGATCTGACGGATGCGGCTGCCCGGCACGCCGAGGCCTTGAGGGCGGCCAAGCAGGAGGCCAACGAGTACCGGCGCCAGCTCCAGGCCCTCACCTGTGACCTGGAGGCTCTGCGGGGCTCGGTAGGTGACAGCCGTAGGGTGCAAGAGAGGGGACACAGCCCCAGGGAGCTGCCACCACCAGGGAGTTCCCTGGCAGGACCACACCACCCAGTGCCAGGGGCATGGCTGGTCCCCATGGCTGGGAGATGGATGGGCACTGGGGAGAGCTCCCAGCTCCTGGGAGAAGGTGGCCATGGAGGGTGTCACAGCCCCCTGTGGCCCCCCAGAACGAGTCCCTGGAGAGGCAGCTGCGGGAGCTGGAGGAGCGCTACGCCCTGGAGACGGCCGGCTACCAGGACACGGTGGTGCGGCTGGAGGAGGACATCCGCAGCCTCAAGGAGGAGATGGCCCGGCACCTGCAGGACTACCAGGACCTGCTCAACGTCAAGCTGGCCCTCGACATCGAGATCGCCACATACCGCAAGCTGCTGGAGGGCGAGGAGAGCAGGTGACGGCTCGATCCTGCCCCTCACCTACCCCAGCCGTGCCCCAAACCCCAGAGGCCAAGCCCTCGTGGTCCCTCTGGGGTGTCCGGCCAGGTTGGGGACCATCCTCCAGCCCTGCTCCTGTTGCCCCACAGGATCACCATCCCTGTGCAGAGCTTCTCCAACCTGCAGATCCGAGGTGAGGCTGTGCCCACACATGGGAAGGGGGAGTGGGATGGTGGCACAAACAGGGGTGGCTTCTGGAGGCTCTCTGGCAGGAGATGCCACCTCGGCCATCCCTGCCCCACTCAGAGGGATCAGGAGGTTTTTCTCTGAATCTCAGGGAACCTGGACTCCTGGGTTCTTCCAGGGTGGGGGGGAGGAGGGTGCCATGGCCATATCCTCAAGGCTGAACATGTCCCCAAGGCCAATGAAGTCCCCAAGACTGATCACATCATCATGTCCTCAATGACAACCAAATCCCCAAGGCCAACTGTGTTCCTCAGTGACAGCTGTGTCCCCAAGGACAACCCTGTCCCCAAGCTCAATCACATCCCAAAGCCACCCATGTCCCCAAGGTCAACAACATCTCCAAGGCCAGAAATGTCCCCAGCTATCCCTGCAGCCCAACTGTGTCCCCAGGACTCATCAGATCCCACAGCCTGCCACGTCCCCAAGGACAACCATGTCCCTAAGGCCAATCCTGTCCCTGAGGCTGGTTGTGTCCCCAGGGCTGCTGTCTCTCATGGTTCAGGGGTTTCCAGCCCAGTCCAGTTACTCTGGGCTTCTTCTCTTGAGTGTGGCTGGAAGGGCCATACCCTGGGCAAGGCGTCACTGCCTTGTCCTGCCCATGTCCCCCAGAGACCAGCCTGGACACCAAATCCATGTCAGAAGCCCATGTCAAGAGGAGCATCGTGGTCAAAACTGTGGAGACCCGAGACGGAGAGGTGGGAAATCCTCACTTTCGTCACCCACGCTCCATCCCCACCTCCCCACAGGGTGTCCCCAAGGGACTTGCACACGGGGCCACCATCCCCGAGCCCCACAAGCAGCCCAGGCAAGGAGCCAGTGATCCCAGCGATCCCAGAGATTGGCATGATCTGGTTCTGGGTCGTGGTGGAGCTGAGGCTGGCAGGTCATAGCAAAAATTGTCCTGTCCCTACCCCTGTCCTTGTCCCCAAGCTCGTTCAGAGCCCAGGCAGCCCGATCCCGGGGCTGACAGTCCCTCCGCCTCCACCCCCAGGTGCTGAAGGAGTCCAAGCAGGAGCACAAGGAGGTGCCGTAGGGGGAGCCCGGGCCGGGCACGGGGCAGGGGAGGGACCGGCGGCGCTCGGGGGGCGAATCTCCCTCCCGCGCACCCCTGCCTCTCCCGCGTCCCCCCGTGCCCAGGGTCCGGTGCACCCCGGCAGGGGCTGGCAGCCAGCAGAGCACCCGTGGGACCGGGCAGCAGCCGGGGGAGCCCAGCGGGTCCGGGCGGAGCCGAGCTCCCCGCAGCACGGCGTGCCGGGGGTTTGGGGCCGTTCCTGCCTCATCCTGGGTCCCCAGGGAGACAGCCCGTCCTGTTCCGATCTCCGTGCACCGTCAGACAGCACGATGGTGCCAAAAGCATCTCCCTGCATCCACTCTCTGGTCTAGGAGACCTCCCCGGATCTCCCCAGTGCACACAGACCCTGAGCACCCTCGGGTGGGGGGATGCAGGGTGCGAGGTACCGGCTGGAGAGGGACATTTCCCTGTCACCGAGCGCTGGGTGAGCTCAGCTGGGAGGCAGGGGCAGGAGGAAGAGGAGGGTGAAGAAGCAAGATGCTCTTGGGATGGTGTCAAGGGGTGACAAAACGGGGATCAGGAGGGGTTCCTGAGGGTGCTGGGGTGTCCGGGCTGGGTTGTGGGGCTACACAGTGGCCTCAAGGGCTTCTCCTGGCACAGAGCCATGGGGCTGTCCTGACCCCGGTGGGTGACTGCCACCAAGGTGTCCCCAGCACTGGTGAGAAAAAACACCTGAGGGGCTCGTGGTGAGGGATGACCCACGGCCCCATGGCTGGGGAGTCCCATGCAGGTGAAAATGGAGAGGAGAGGGGTGCAGAGGAGGAGGAGGAAGGTGTCGGGGCACCTGTGAGGGTCTCACAGCACAAGGTGCCACCTGAAACCCAGGAGTGACGGGGGAGTCTCGTCACTTGGGGGTCACACTGGGAGCCAGGGGCTCTGGGGCTGCCCAGCCACAGTCCCTGCCCTGTACAGAGCCTGAGCCCACCCCTCCATGGGCGCGCAGGATGAGACTGGAAGAAATCCCTTGTCCCCGGCTGCACGTGGCTCTGTCCTTCACTCGTGCTCCCCCAGACCAGCACTCGCCCCCAGTGCCACTGCCCAGCCCGGTGCCCGCCCACAGCCCCGCCCCCACCTTCGCTGCAGCCACTGACCACGAGCGGGACCTGCCTGATGCCACCTGACACAGGGACAGTGACCCAGCAGCACCTCCCCTGCCCTGCCAGCCTCTGGGATGAGCGCACGGCTGTCCTTGGGTGCCATCCTCTCTGTCCCCTCTGTCTCCTGGGTCAGGTGCTGCGCAGCTTTGCTCCGGCTCCAGAACCATAACACCCAGTCCCACAGCTGCCATTCCAGGGCAGGAGGTGTTACGGGAGCCCTGGGTGGTGCCCAGGGTGGGAATGCAAGGGGACACCGCGAGCAGCCTCCCTTGCTGCTGAATTAATGCACTAACGCCGCCGCAGCCCGGGATGAGAATAAAGCTAATGAACACACTAATGAGCTCCCATGGTTGTGCCTGCGTCCACCTCTCCACAGCCAGTGCCGTGGGATTTGGGGATTCTGGGCAGTGGGGACCGCTGGGAGCCCAAACCAATCCAAATGTTGCAGGGGGATGTGCTCAGGGCTGAGCCCTAAGGCAGGGACATGCTCCAGGGGCCAACACCAATGAGGGATGGAACAGAGGGGAGGGGTGCAGGGACAACCCCCAGAGCCGGCAGTGGGGTGGGAGGGATCCCCTTCCTGGGATGGGAATCAGGGATCTGCTCGGGGTTCCTCACCCTCAATCCCACCTCCTTCCCCACCCAACCCCAGGCTGCAGCTCCCGGGAAGCCCCCAGGACTGGCTGCAGCTGTGGGGCTGAGGGTGGATTTGAGATCCCACGGACACGGTTCAGGTGCCAGAGCAGCGCTGGGACCCTCAGGGCCCTCCTGGACAGAGAGGTTCTTGTTGAAATCCTCAAGCAACATCCTTGGAAAAAGGAGATGAGCCTGGAGGGCACATCCTGCTCCGTGCTGAGGATGAAGTGTCCCCCGAAACCCGGCAGAGACGTCACAGCCTTTGGGGGATGTTGGAGATAACTTTGTCAGGCACAAACATTAATGCCCAACTCTGTGCTGAGTCGAGTGAGTTAAAAACACCCTCAAAGCAGCCTTTTCTGAAGAAAATCAGATTATTTTTGAAAAATATTTTCAAATATTTCAGATTATTTTGAAAAATATTTTCTCCTTCAAAAGTAAAAAAAAGGAAACAAAAATGTAAAGGTTTGCTCCAGCTGAAGGGCTCAAAAGGAACACTGAAGGGTTTGGGACACACAGTTCTCAACAAGGAAAACAAGGCAAAAAAGGGTGAGAAAAGCAAGTATTAATTGGATCAAAATAGTTTGGTGGATGTTTTTAGCAGCCTCTTAGAAAAACAGCTAATAAATCACTGGTGCGCATGAAGAACTCTACAGTTTGGCCAGAACATCTTGCACCAGCTCCAAGTTTTCTTTTGAAAAGGACTTTATTGAGCTTTAACCCCCACTGCCAACCAGCAGCAGAGCCAGGAACAAATCCTGGTGCTGTGAAATCCCCACCTGGAGCAAACCCTGGCTGTGTCAGATCCTGCCTGTCCCTACTGAGCTGTGCCAACACAGGGAGTTTCCCACATCCATCCTTGCTGTCCCACTCCTGCCGCGAGGGGAGGGAGAGCGGGCACTTGGCAGTGTTTGGCTGCTGATGGCCACAACACGGGGAATTTCCAGCGGGAGGACGGTCCGGGGTGTCCGGGTGCCCTGTGGGGATGATGTTCCAGCCTGGACGGGTTCCTGAGCACCCACCAGCAGTGGCCCACTGGGCAAGGAGGATGATTGTTGCCCTGGTCTTTGTAAGCCTTCTGTTTTTAACCTTGGAGTCAGATTCTTTCTCACACAGTTTCATGTAAATAATAGCCAATGTTTACTTAACGGTATTTTCTGTTTTTCATTCCTTTTGTGATATGACAACTTTGATGAGCACCTTTCTTCTCCAGTGGGATTGAGAAGGAAGTGACATGCTCTCCAATCCCTTGTGGAGTTGGGATGTGTATAAGAATGAGATAATGTAAATAAATCCATCCATTTTCCTCCTTTCTACTGAACCTGGCAGGTGTAAGAGCGTCTTTATTGTGTCTCCCCGGACACAGATGATGATGATGACAATGATGATGATGCCCATGTTTGTTCCCTGTGGACCCTGTGTGGATGCCCACGTGGGCAAGGATGATGATGATGATGATGATGATGATGATGACGAAGCTCATGTTTGCTCCCCACGGACCCTGCCTGGCCCCTCAGCTCTGCTCTTGGCAGCTCAGGTCACACCACGACCTGGCTGACCTGGAGAGGGTCCCAGTGGCTCTCACAGCCCATCCTCTGTCACCATTCACACAATCCCTGCCCCACTGCATTTCTCCCGAGTCTTCCCACCAAACCCCAGGGATTTTGCCTTTCCCAAGAGGTGGGGATGCATCAGGCTGCTCCCAGCCTTGACATCCTCACCCTGAGCCTTGGCACCACTCAAGCAGAGTGCCTGTTCCCACCAGACCTGTGACTGTTGTGCCGAGGCTGTTCTGGCATCAAAATCCTCCATCCCGACCGTGGCTAACTCCAGGACTTTCTCTTGTTGAAGTCTCCAGCCCTCAGCTGTCCTCAGTGTGCAAAGGCAGGAGGAATGGCAGCACAGCAGAGTGCAGGGACACACACGTCCCCTCAAGTGGTGCCACAGAGCCCAATATTCCCACGCCAGGCCTCGGGGATGAACCTGGATGCTGCCATCAGGTGCCTGGTGGTTTCTCCAGGGCAGGTGGGAGTAGTTGGTTCCAGTCTGCTGGGGTGTCTCTGCTGTTTGCTGCATGGGGTTTGGGAACAAAATGGGCCTGACAGCTGTCACTGTCATCAATTACATCTCCTAAACCCCCTCAGTGACCATGGACAGGGCTGGAAGAGGGAAGGCACTGTCCGGGTTTGGGTTTCTCCTTCAAAACTGCTACCCAATGTCTTCTTTCCCTCGGTTTTCTCCTTAGGCAAGAGGCTCTCCCATACCCATCCGTGAGGACACTCCACTCAGAGATCACAGCACCACAGCTTGGGAGCTAAACTTTATTTGTGCAAAACTTGTGCTCTGGGTGATGCCAAAGTCAAGCTTTGAGTTTTTTCTGAGCCCTTTTACTCTGTTTCTGCTCAGTCTTGGTGCTCCTACTCCCTCAGCTGACCTGGTAACACTTCATCAGCTCCAGCACTGTCCTCTCCTCCCCGGTTTCCTTTTCCAAGTGGGTCTCCATGGGATGGGCTTCCCTCCCTGCCTCACAGCTGGCTGGGCTGCCGGGCTGGCCAGCAGCCTGACAATCCCTGCCCTGCAGCTTCCTGAACAAATCCTGGCTGCTCTCCTTCTCCGGCTGGCTCAGGAGAGCCACGTTCAGCCCGAAGCGCTTGGTGCCCGCCAGGCTCCGTAGGATCTGAAGGATGGCAACTCTGTCTCCGGGATGGATGTTCTCTGCCAGCACTGTCAGGAATTCCCCCAGGAGGCCAAAGCCCACATCAGCCTGGAAGATCCTGCCCAAGGTCTCCCCTCCGAGCTCCAGCAAAAACTGGTATTTCTCTGTCCCACTTCTCAAGCACCTGCGCCAATCTCTGTGAAATTCCGCAGCGGTTGTGGGCAGCTGATCCAGTTCCTGAAGGAGAAAGGAGTCACTCAGCTGTTGGTTTGTTCCCACTTGATGACTTTGATCCCCTCGCCCCAATGAGCCCATGGACAGCCGAGATGTTCTTACCAGGGGCTTTGGCAGCACAAGGAGCAGCTGAGGGGGGAAAGGGGAAGACAAGGAAATGCCAGGTGCCTCGAGCCCTGAGAAACCAGGGAACCCCAGGCGGAAAAGGGAAGTGTGGATGAGAGGTGACACTCACTGTGAACACAGACAGCTGTGGAGTGACCCCGACCCCAACCAGAGTCAGACCCTCTGCCCAGCCTGGATCCACCAGCACTGCCTGGGAAGGGATCTCATGGATATCAGGGCAGGGCAGGGAACACTCTGAGCACTGAGAGGCAAACCCAGGGAGTGGCAGAGAAAAGGTAAGATGAGAAATCTGCAGATGCCCTGTCTGGTACCAGCTGGCATTGGTGGGGCTGTGGCAGAGCAGAGGCTGAGAGCTGAGCTCCAAGTGGCATTCCCAGATAAAGGAAATCCCTTTTTATACCAGCTCTAATTAACTGCTGAGCCCATCCCCACTGGGTCACCGACACACAGGCTGAAGGAGGAGGCAAATGTGCAGCTTTTCTACAGGCAGGGAACAAGGCAAAGGGACATCAGCTGGGAGAAGTGGGAGAAGCTCTGGAGATCTGAGCCTGGTGCTGATGGGACTGGGAGCAGGATTTGCCTGGGGAGATCACTGCTCAGTCTGAGGAAACACAACACTACCCAGGAGAGTTGCAAAAGATCTTACAACAAACACAGGTCAATGAAATCCAGCATCATAAACAACCCATGGGATTGTTTATAAGGCAATCCATGAAACTGCCTTATCATGGGAAACAGCCATGGGAAACATCCAGTGACCAGGACACTCCAGCGTGGACAGAGCCCACGGCGGGGGCAGGACCGAGGAGACTCCAGTCACGAATGACCTGGTCAGAAAATGTCCTGTCCCTGTTTCCCACCACTGAGGGACTCAGCGAGCTGGTCAGGCAGCAGAATTAACCCAACCCAGCCCTATTCCTTGATCACTAAACCACGGGCAAAGCACCCACCGGCTGTGCTCAGGGAATCTCTGCAGCCAGAGGCTGTTCCAGGGAGGATCCTGGTGCACAGCCCTGGCTCTGGGTCCCAGGCTGCAGCTGCTGGGAGCTGGGAGCTGCTCCCAGCCAGGAGGGCTCCCACAGTCTGTTCCTGGCCACCAAGGGAGGCACTGGGAGCTCTGGGTTCAGAGTGTGCAGCCAGGCCTCCATTCCCACAGGGATGGAGCAGACTCTTCCTGAAGGGGCCCAGCCTGACCCCGTGCTGATCCAAACCCCAATATCCCAGGGGCCAGGAGGGCTGACTGACACCCAGAGTGAATCCTGAGTAACTCTTGCATTCCAATTACCACCCAGATGATTCCCGAGTCATTTCCAGCTGCGGACAAGGCCCTGGCAGCCTCTCCCTCTCCTGTGGGATCTCCCTCACCTGTGGGATCTCCACGGTGTGGGTGGGTGCTGCCTTGGCTGGGGCTGCACAGGGATTCCACAGCACATTCCTCCTCTGTCCCAGCCTGTCCTTCTTCTCCAGAGGCTTCAGGTGTGAGGCCAGCACAATCTCCCTACAGGGAACAGGGACAGGAGGGACACGTGGAAAGAAAAAACACTTTGAGGCTTCAAGCTGCTTCTCTGAGGCAATTTCTGACTTTGGGCTGTATGGATCACCCAGAGGGGCTGGACAGGCTGCAGGAGCAGGCCCTTACCAATACAAGGACAAACCAGCTTAAAATCCCCCGGGCATCCCGTTATAGGGACTGGCAAGATGTTTGGGGGAGAAGCCACTTGGAAGTGTTTTCCTGCCTCTCAGGGATCAGGTGGCATGGGTGAGTGAGACAGAGATGAATGCAGGAACGGAATTTGATCTGGTCCCAGAGTGTCTCCCAGGTGTGGTCAAAGTCCTGGATCTACCTATGGATCCTGGATGTCACTGGGCAGGAAGTCCCCAGGTGGATCTATAGGGCTTGGGTGGGCATTCAGAGTCCCAGACAGATCTGTAGATGGACCCAGGGCTTTGGTGAACACTGGGAGTCCCCAGATGGATCCATAGGGAATCCAGGAGTTTGGAGGGCACTGGGAGTGCCTAACACCGCCCCGAGGAGCAGCCCTGCCATCCCAACCTGCTCACAACTCCCTGGACAAAGCAGGCTGAGAAGGGCATGGGGGACACGTCACCCTCTGCTTCTGCCTGGCCTGAGCTGTGTGAGGAAAGATGGGGGGCTGGGGGTGGGAATGGGAAGAGGTGACAGTGTCCTGGAGAAGGGGCAGTATTCTGGGGTGGGGACAGTGCCATTCCACTGCTGGCCACAGCCGGGCCACCACAGGGACCGGCCACAGAGCAGGGACAGATCTCAGCCCCCACGGGGCCACCTGAGGGGTTTTGGGACAAATCTCAACCATGGCCGAGTGTCCGCGCCTGCAGGTTCTGTCCTCGGAGCGGGGGCTGTCCCGGGCATCCCGAGGCCGTTCCAGGGATCCCGAGGCTGCTGCCCCTCGAGTCCCCCAAGAGCAGTGCTCGGGCCATCAGCTCCAGCCCCTCCCAGGGCAGCTCCGAGCTCAGACCCCGAGGGGTTTCGGAGCCCCAAACGAGTTCCCGGCTCCCCCCGAGCCCGGGCGGCCCCCCCGGCCCCCTCGGGCCGGTCCCCGAGCCCCGGACCTGAACTGGCCGTAGTCGGGGACGCCCTGGCGCACCGCCCGCAGCTTGGCCTCGCCCTCCCGCTGCCGCCGCTCGTCCTCCGCCAGCGCCGCCCGCAGCTCCCGCTCCAGCGCCGGGAGCGCTCCGGCCGGATCCATCCCCGGGGCGCGGCGGGCACCGCCGACACCTGCGGGCCGCGGGGACCGGCCCGGGGCACAGGGACCCCTCCTGTCGGGACAGCCCTGCCGGGGATGGCTTCGAGGACCCCACTTCTGTCACAACAGCGCTGCCAGGACCGGCGCGACAGCCCCGGTCTTATCGTGACAGTCCTGCCTTGCGGACTCCCACTGTGACAGCCTAAAGGCCACGCACGTGGATGGCGACTGGGAACCTCTCCCCTGTCGCGACAGCCCCGCCAGGCCCTGACACACCGCCGTCCCCGGGGGTCCTAGCTGTCGCGACAGCCCCGCTGGGGGACGAACACCTCGGCCCCCAGGGCCGCTCTC
>VYXC01002089.1:0-23502 GCA_013397175.1 Platysteira castanea | reverse complement strand
CTGCGCCGCCACCAACCCTCTCTCTTCCCGCGCCTCAGCATGGACACCGACCTGTACGACGAGTTTGGGAACTACATCGGGCCCGAGTTGGACTCGGACGATGATGACGACGAGCTGGGCCGAGAGTCCAAAGACCTGGACGAGGTGAGTGGGGTGGAGGGGCAGCGACCCCCGGAGCCGGCGGGGCTCGTCCTGCCCCGGACCCTGAGCGGGGCGGGCCCCGCGGCTGCTCCTGCCCCGGGCAGTGCTGGGGGCTGAACCCCGCGGGTCGGAGTGGGTTCGGTGTTTAAAGAATTGCCAAAATCTGTTCCTGGGGTAAAGGGAATGACAAAGTTCCTGCTGGAATCCGGTGGGAGCTGGGAGCTCCGGCGGCTCGGGCTGTGTGTGGCTGGTTTTGGTGTCAGTCCCAGGGAGGGTCCGTGTCCCTTCAGGATTCTCTCAGGAGGGAGCTGAGGCTGCAGCAGGGAGCCGGATCCTCACGGGGGGAGGCAGAGGAAGAGCCCACGGACATCAGGGGGGTGGGAGGAGGACGAGGGGAGCAGAGGGGCTGTCCCACGGGGGAAACGAGGGAGCCCCTTCCCATCCCGTGCTGGTCTGTGTGGGGTGGGGGCTGTGTTACCCCGGTGGTGGTGTTGTGTTGTTGTTGTGTGTGTCAGTCACTGCCTGTGCCGGTGTCCCTGCCAGCCCAGGGGCTGTCACTGACCCAGGTGCTGTGGGAAGAGCCGTGCTGCTGATCCAGGAGCTGCTCCCAGGGCACCTCTGTGGATGCTGGGGCTGCACTGGGGATCCCTCGCTCGGGGGTGACCCCAGGCCTGTCCCCTCGGGTGGCTCCACAGCAGCTGAGGGTGAGCCTTGGTTGCAGCTGGAGGATGATGACGATGACGATGACATGGGGGAGCACGACGAGGAGCACCCCGGGATGGAGGTGGTGCTGCACGAGGACAAGAAGTACTACCCCACAGCAGAGGAGGTCTATGGGCCTGAGGTGGAGACCATCGTGCAGGAGGAAGACACACAGCCACTCACTGGTGAGTGGGGAGGGAGCTGTGAGAGGGGTGGAGGGAGGAGAAGGCTCTTAATGGATCCTTGGAAAGGGAAATAATATTCCCTTCCATCCTGCCCCTTTGGAGTCCCCTCGTAGCCTCAGGAACTCTGTGCCTGGTGTGTGCAGATTTGGGCACTTGTGATTTTTGCAAATCCAAACAAACGTGTCTTCGGAAGAACAGAAATCAGCAGAGACTGGAAAGCTATTTAAGGAAAAAGTAAATGCATTTGAGTCCTCTCCTTTGACCCCTGTATACTGGAATGGTTCAGCTGGAAGGCGCCTGCAGTGACCCTCTCAAGCAGCTGAGAGAAGCTGTCAGCTGGAAAATGGAGGGGTTGTCAGCAAAACTCCCCATTCCTGGGGCCCGCTCCTGACCCTGCTGGTTCAGGGGCCCTGGGAACAGTTTGTTGTTCTTTCTTTTGTTTCAGAGCCCATTATTAAACCTGTGAAAACCAAGAAGTTCTCCCTGATGGAGCAGACGCTGCCGGTCACTGTCTACGAAATGGAGTGAGTGTGGGGCTGGGGGAGGCAGATTTGGGGGCTTTGGCTTGGTGTCTTACTGACCCCAGCACAGACCTGAGAGCAGCCAAGTCCCAGGTTCTGAACCCAAAACAAGAGGAAGTGCAGGACAAACCATTTCAAAGCCGTTTTCCCTCCCCGCCAGCAGCACAGGGCAGGGTTGGACACAAAAGGGGAATCTCTCCTCAGGGGCTGAGATCAAGCTCCATAGCAACAGCTCGTGGCTCAGGAAACGTTCTTGGAATGGTTTGGGTTGGAAGGAACCTTAAAACCCATCCAGTGCCACCCCTGCCATGGGCAGGGACACTTCCCACTATCCCAGGGTGCTCCAAGCCCTGTCTGACCTGACCTTGGACACTGCCAGGGCTGGGGCAGCCACAGCTGCTCTGGGCAGCCTGTTAAATATTCACATGGTCAGTGTGTAGCACACATCATACTGGGACATTTTGGGTTGATCCCAGTCTCAGATTAGGTCCCATCTATTCCAGTTTCCACTGGGAATTTTTATGCTGCTGGGTGAGTGCAGAGAGCTGTGCAGTCAGCAGGACACTGCAGCTGTGCTGGGTGGTTCTATTGGTTGTGTCCCAAAGCAGCTTCTTGGACACTAGGGCTGGGGNGGAAGGAACCTTAAAACCCATCCAGTGCCACCCCTGCCATGGGCAGGGACACTTCCCACTATCCCAGGGTGCTCCAAGCCCTGTCTGACCTGACCTTGGACACTGCCAGGGCTGGGGCAGCCACAGCTGCTCTGGGCAGCCTGTTAAATATTCACATGGTCAGTGTGTAGCACACATCATACTGGGACATTTTGGGTTGATCCCAGTCTCAGATTAGGTCCCATCTATTCCAGTTTCCACTGGGAATTTTTATGCTGCTGGGTGAGTGCAGAGAGCTGTGCAGTCAGCAGGACACTGCAGCTGTGCTGGGTGGTTCTATTGGTTGTGTCCCAAAGCAGCTTCTTGGACACTAGGGCTGGGGAAAAAACCTGGAAAAAATTCCAAATGCATTAAAAATTGGAGATGTGACATCTCCCACGAGTTTTCTGTGGAATAAAAGCCATCATCTGCTTTTGCTGTCAGAAGTCTGATGTTGGCAGCAGTGTCTGTGTGTTGTGGTGGGCGGCGGGTCCGTTCCCCGTGTGTGCAGAGTGTGTGTGTTGTCTCTCTTTGGCATGAGCAGATGGAGCTGTGGGAGTCTCCCTGGGCTCATCCCTCCGCTCACCACTTCGTGGCCACTCAGGGCTTTTCCCAGTTTGAAATGTTCCTCTGCAGGCGGAGATCCCAGGACCAGGTGTGGCTGAGCAGCAGGTGCCTGGTGGTGAGCAGTCCCTGTGCCTGGCACCCAGCAGCCTCGTGTTTTCCCGAGGGGACAGGATGTTCCTGGAGCTGCTGTTCAGTCACGGGTCCCTCACCTCCCCTGGGGGGATTCAGCAGAGCAGGAGCAGAGCCCAAGAGCTGCTGGGGCTGGTTTTTCTCAGCCCTTGCTTTGGCTCAGTCACTGACCTGAGCTCTGCGTTATCCACCACTTCCCCAGTCCCTGCATGCTCTGCTCTTTTCATGTGTAATTAATTCCTTTTCCTCCTGTTTGTTGACATAAATGGTTAGGATGGGGCCAAGAGAAATTCCTTGTGGGATGTAGCCAGAAACCTGCAAGCTTGGTATTGATTTCCCATTTAGCCTTATTTTCAGACCAATTAGGAAGGTTTTAATCGGGGTTAGTATTGATTGCTGTATTTTTTAGCTCTTAATCAAAACGTTTTACATTAAGAAGTCTATTGCATCAGTGAAAATTTAATCTGTTTAAGGAGATTATTTGACAGCACTTGTTCTCTGCAGGCCTCTGGCAGTGGCTGCATGTTTTATAGCCTCCCATTATTTTTTAGGGGTGGTAATTTAGGATCTCAATTATCTTTTGGCCAGCATCCATCCAGAAGTGACCAGCTCATCATTACCCAGCTCAGCTGCTGATTTGGAAAGGACTTAATTCCTTGAGTCCCTGAAATGTCACTGTTTTAAGACTTGAAAATCAGAATTCGTGGTCTGTGGAGCCCCTGGCTGCTTTCAGAGCTCCATGGGGTGCTTGTTATCCAGCACTGTGGTTTACCTGACTGCCTGCCATGGTTTGAGTGGAAGTGCTTCATCATCTGAGAGCATGGATGTGACTTTTGCTCCAGTACTGACTAGAAGAGAAGAAAAATATTCAATAATATTCCATTGCTGGCAGCTTTACCAGCTCCGTATCCTCCCACCCACTGCCATCTGTCTGGGACTCCAACTCTCTTGTCCTCCCCATCTGGAAAGTGGGATTCTTCCTCCGCAGGGCACTGGCAGGATAAAAGTTTGGCGAGGATTCAGGGGGCACCTTGGATAGAAAGTGTAGCTGAAGAGGCACCTGCTTTTCTTAGACACAGCAGAAGCCTCCAACAGTCTTTTGTGTTTCGTTCCTGCAGTTTCCTGGCAGATCTGATGGACAACTCGGAGCTGATCCGGAATGTGACTCTGTGTGGGCACCTTCACCACGGCAAGGTACTGGGAATATCCGAAATACAGGAGTGGTGATGGTGACCTGTCCGTTTGCTTTGCCAGCCCTCCTGGCCCCTGGTTCTCTGCAGCAGCACCTTCTGCTCCTCCTGCTCATGCTCTTATTTATAGAATCCAAGGATGGATGGGGCTGGAAGGACCTTAAAGCCCATCCAGTGCCACCCCTGCCATGGGCAGGGACACCTCCCACTGTCCCAGGGTGCTCCAGGCCCCATCCAGCCTGGCCTGGGGCACTGCCAGGGATCCAGGGGCAGCCCCAGCTGCTCTGGGCCCCCTGTGCCAGGGCCTGCCCCCCCCACAGGGAAGAATTTCTTGTCCTCCTCCAGCTTAAGGCCTTTCCCCCTTGTCCTGGCACTACATTTTCTTGTGAAATTTGTAGATTTTTTTTTTAGGTTGGATTTGTATGTTTTACAATGACCTGCTCGGCCTGCTCTGTGCTGCTGCTGGGGGGATGGGGCTGTGTTTGTGTCTGTCTGAAGGGAGGCACCTCCTGTCTCTGCTCTTTTGCAGACGTGTTTTGTTGACTGCCTGATAGAACAGACGCACCCGGAGATCCGCAAGCGCTACGACCAGGATGTGAGTGAGCTCCTGGGGTGCTCCTGCCCTGGGGAACACGGGCTGGCTCCTACACCCTGCGGGAGGGTGGCTGTGCATCGGGACAAGGTGGCTCAGGGACTGGAGTGTGGGATTGGGAAGCCAGAGCTCAGTCCTCATTCTGCTTCTGTCACTTACTTGTCACCTTAGTGATGTGTCGGAGTTATTGTGTCGTGCTTCAAGCTGAATATCTGATACTGAAATGTGAGACTCTGATTTTTGTTTTGCCTTTGCAGCTCTGCTACACCGATATATTGTTCACAGAGCAGGAGGTGAGTGGTCCCATAGTGATTTTACTGGGTTGTCTCATGCTTTACTCACAGTTGTTGTAGGCAGTTTCCTCATCCATTTTAACGCCTTTCTGTGCCTTCCACATTTTGGTTATTTTCTTTATCAGTAAAACAATCTGCTCCTCTTGTTTGCCTTGGGAAGATTCCTGATCCAACTTCCTTCCCTCAACTCCCTGTGTGATTTTATAACCTGTGTGTTAAATCTACAGCAGAGTCACCTCAGTCTGGGGGTAATTCTTGCTTTCTTTGAGAGAAAGAAGAGGAAGGGGTGTGCAGCAGTGGTAGATGAGGGAAAAAAACTATTTCAAAATAAATACATTTCTCCTTGTGTTCCTCAGCTCTGACTCCCTGTGGTTGGGCATGAGTGGGAATGTTATTTTGTGTCATGACCGGAACAATCCTTTGAAGCATTTTTTTTCCCTCTTCTTAATGCTCTGCTTTATACTCCATGTGATCAATCTTGTGCTTTGAGGTATAACTTGGTGGCAGCAGAGAGTGAAAGCACAAACAAACACCCACTGTCTGTCTCAGGTATTGCCTGTAGTGCCTCCTCAGCTGAAATCAGGTGTGGAGGGTGCAGTGGTGGCTCCCCAGTGTGACCAGTGTGGATGGGACAGCTGGGCTGGGCACTTCAGTGATCTGATAACCACCACAGTTATTACTCTCTTCCAGGATGTCCTGGATGGATGTTTAATTCTTTCCAACTTTCTGATTTTTCCTTGATCTTCTTCTGCATCTGTACGTGGTGATCTTTTTATTTATTTTTTCTTTACCTGTAATCCTGGTTTCCTGTGTTTCAGAGGGGGGTGGGGATCAAGAGCACCCCAGTGACGATTGTTCTGCCGGACACCAAAGGAAAGTCCTTCCTCTTCAACATCATTGACACTCCAGGTGATTGTGCAGTCCTGAAAATCCTGCTCTGGGAAACACTTAGCTTTGTTCTGTACTTTTTATAGCTGATTCCAGCCTAGTCCTGAGCCTTCAGCTGAGTTCATTCCTGGGAAGTCACTTGCAGCAGTGCTGACCCATACTCACCCAGGATGGTTTGGCATGAGGGGACCTTAAAGTCCGTCTAGTTCCAAGCCCCTGCCAAGTCAGGCTCTTATTTATAAGCTCCCTGGGTGTTTGTGATTAGCTGGCCTAGCTGAGGGCTGGTGAGGCTGAGGGGGTGTTTCACTCAAGCAGCACAGGTGGAGAATTTCCTTTCCCAGGTGTTGCCATGTGCAGGGGGACCCCGCTTTGCTCAAATGCTGTTGCCCCACAGTGAGACTCAGCAAGTTCCTCAGGCCTCTGATGGGCTTCTGTGAAGGGAACATAATCACAGATCAGCTTGTAAGAAACTTTAGGAGAAGAGGGTTTTGGGACACATCTGCTGAGCTACAGCTCGGGATGAGGGAGGTTAGAGCGCAGGAGGAGGCTGGGAGCAGAGACATCTGTTGTCTTTGAGAAGAAATTTTCCTTCTTTTCCTGAAGTACTTGCACGGAGCTGTGAGAAAAACAGTTACAAATGTGAGGAAAAGTGCCTATTAAACACATTGTTGTGTTGTATTCTCAAAAGATAGCATTAGAGCTGAAGCTGAGTCCCCATGGGAGCTCTGGCAGCCGCTCCCAGGTCCCTGCCTGAGGAGGAACCATCTCCATTCTGCCTCTCTGGGCACCAGAGGGATCTGCAGAGCCCCACAGCTTCCCACCCTGTGTGCTGCTGCCACGCCAGGGCTCGCTGTGCTTCTCACTGCCCACCTTTGTGTGGTTTTGAAGGTCATGTGAATTTCTCGGACGAGGTGACGGCCGGCCTGCGCATCTCGGATGGCGTCGTGCTCTTCATCGACGCGGCCGAGGGGGTGAGTGCACCTTCTCCTGGCAGGGATAACTTCCCTCCCTCTGGAGTCTGTGCTCCTGCCGTAGCAGGAAGGCCTGGGATGGGTTCAGCTTTCTGGGGTGAAGGGTTTTTGGAGGACGGTTTGGGAAGCGAGGGTGTTTTCCATCCAAACAGGCAGCCAAGCCTCTGGCTGCCGTGTCCAGGCTGATGTGATGCTGTGGCCCGTAGGCTGATCATCTGACTTGTGTGCATCTCCATCCCCATGATACCTAAAACTGAGCAGGTTATTTATATCACACGTCCACAGGGTTAGATTCAAGGAATTTGGTTGGGTTAGCACCTATTCCTGAATTTCAGGAGAATTAGCTGATTGCTGGTTGCTGAGCTGGGGCTTTTCTGCTCCCTGGCAGCCGAGTAAGGGTCACTGGTTGCCTCTCACGCCCCAGATAGCATTTTGTGGAGGCTTTCCTGGGGCTCTGAGCTCGCTGTTCCCCGCAGGTGATGCTGAACACGGAGAGGCTGATCAAGCACGCGGTGCAGGAGAGGCTGGCAGTGACCGTGTGCATCAACAAGATCGACAGACTCATCCTGGAGCTGAAACTGCCCCCCACAGATGCTTATTACAAACTCAGACACATTGTAGACGAAGTTAATGGGCTGATCAGGTGAGGGTGCTCGGGGTGATGCATTGTTAGTGCTTGCTGTCCCTGTCCCATGGCTCTCGGTCAGCCCTGTGTGTGCCTGAAAACTCATCAGTTTGTCTCTTGATGTGTTGAACCACAGAAAATGGGCCAGGAAGAACCACTGGAAGTTCACCTCAGCCAATACATTGAATTAAGCAGGACTGGTTATTCTTGGCGAGCTCCAGGGGATTTCATTTCCCCTGCCCCATTTCATTTTTCCTCTGTTAAAAAGTAGGGAAAGTGGACCTTTGACCAGAGCAGGGAATTTGTGCTCTGAAAAGTCTCAAATACGCTGAAATCATCCAGGTTGTATCCCATATTGGAGGTTGGGATCTCTCAAAGCTCCTAAATACTTGCTACAAAACTAGAAGAAGACTTGCTGTCCCAACTCCTAAACAAGGATTATGATACTGGCACAGTCCAACCTCCTTGCCAGCCCTGCTCAGGGAGGGGAGGGACATCTTGGTAGCCATGTATCCTTTCTGTGGGTTCTTCTGCATCCAGGGATTTTTTGACAGCATTCTGCCCTTCAAGTGTGTGTGGATTTGCACACAAGCTCCCTGGCATGTCTCTGTTCAGTGTGTGCTGGCATCAGGCAGCTTGGGAGCAGAGTAATTCACCCTGCCTAGCACGGCTGAGAGCTCCTTAAACCTGTTTTGATTAAATTCCATCCCTATATTATCTTTTCCCTTACTTGGTTGACCAACTTGGCTGCTTTTTCATGGGAAGAAAAATTCTCCCAGATAAAAAATCTGAAGCATTTGTGTTGGTAACTTTTTAGTTCTAGTATCTTTATATCTTTGCGCATTAATGCTTTGGAGTTTATAGGCAGAAAATGTTCCTGACCCTGAGATTCTGATGGCAAGCAAGCTGCAGCCTGTTAAAGAGGATTTTTGGCAATGCAGGCTCCTTGCCTGTCACATACTGCTGTTGGGTGTGGGGAGTGGGCTGAAGTGTCTTCGTTGGTTCATAACATTGATTTGGTTTTATTTTTCTCCTCTCAGCATGTATTCCACCGACGAGAACCTCGTGCTGTCTCCCCTTCTGGGGAACGTGTGCTTCTCCAGCTCTCAGTACAGCATCTGCTTCACACTGGGGTCTTTTGCAAAGATTTATGCAGACACATATGGTGAGGATTAGCCAGAAACCTGGTGCACTTCAACATCTCATTTCCCAACCTTTCCTGTGGAGGTTTTCTCAGCCGTTCAGCTTCCCCTGCGCGTGGCCAGTGTTTGTGTTCTGGAATTGCTGGGAGTTGAGTGGTGCTGCAGAGCTGAGCCTCGGGGGTTAAAAAGCAGAAACACAGTTTTAGCAAGATATTTTCTCCTGATAAATGTTTCTTGAGTCAGAAGCCAAGATTTTACACATACCCGAGGCAGAAATAACAAGCAGTTGAAGGCAGGTGTGTGCGTCGTGCTTTGCCTCCTTAGCAGCAGCTCAGGAGCGAAGCAGTTAAACTCCTCCTGCCTTTTCCCAGCAGTCCCAGACTCAGCTGCAGCTGGGCACAAGCTTGGCCCACAAGGTTTTGCACTCTTGCCCTCTTTCTTTTTTAAGAAACTGTCTTTTTCTGGCTCGCATTTGATTCTCTGCTCCCCAGGTGCCCACTCAAGGCAATCTGCTGCGTGTAGCAGCGGGCTCTGTGCTGGCATTAGCAGCTGCACAGCCCAGGATTTTGAAGTCCCCCACTGGGGAATTTGGGGATCAGTAGGAGCCCTGAGCAGGGGAAGAAGGAGGTTGTAAAGCAGCTGGGCCAGCTCTTGCAGAGAACTTGGCCTGGGGGAGGATGAAGTTGTAGAGGTCAGGGACTGATGGTGTCAGGGCTGTCACGTGTCCTGAGAGTTTGGAGCAATAAATGAGCTCCCTGGGTGTCATAGCATTAACTCAGAGCCTGCTGGAGTGAGACCCCTCCCTGAGGGGCTGAGGACAGCACAGTTGGCAGGACATGCCAACTAGGTGGGGCAGGCAGGAGCTGAATGGGTGCTTGGAGTTGGGAATATTGGATTCTGGTCGCCAGGGATTGTGTGTGCAGCCACCACATGTCAGCTAACAGGAGTTAGAGCAGCTTTAGTGTCCAGACTGCAGCCACCAGGAAATTCCTTGTGCTCACACATCTGCCCACAGCAAAAGCTTGTTTGGAACCTGCTGTAGGTTCTCAGCCTGTCCTGGTATTTGTAAATTCCCCATGACAGCCAGCACTGCACTGGACCTTCAGCACTGGGTGTTTGGCTGTGTGCTTCCTGAGAAAGAGAAGGGAACCTGGAGATGCTCAGCAGGGCAGAAAATGCTGGTGCTGAGCCTCCAGGGCCGAGGGGTGGAGGCCATTCCAGCACCTTGGCACTGCAGCAGCAGTCACAGCGTTCCTGTTTGGAAGTGCAGCAGATGTGGCTGGGCTCCTGCAGCACTCCTCAGCTCTGACCCCGCGGCTAGCAGAGAGCTGGAGTGTTCCTGGGAAGCCAGTCTGTGATCTGCAGTGTCCCTGGGCTGCTGGGACATCCCCAGTGGACTCTTTCTGCTCATCTCTGCCTGGTCTCCCCAGGACAGCGCTTAATTTTTCACTCAGAACTGGGACAAGGCATTCACTTATCAACATCAGTTCATTAAATTGAATCCTCAGGCTTGTTTTAAAAGCCAAAAAATAAAGATTTCTAAGCTAAGAGAAATGCAGTGACAACTGAGAGACGTTTTCATTCGCTTTTTCCTTTAGGAGACATCAATTACCAGGAGTTTGCAAAGCGGCTTTGGGGCGACATCTACTTCAACCCGAAGACGTAAGAACCTTCTTTAAATGTCTGTTGCT
Source organism: Platysteira castanea (assembly GCA_013397175.1). NCBI lineage: Eukaryota > Metazoa > Chordata > Aves > Passeriformes > Platysteira > Platysteira castanea. The sequence goes on along the minus strand of VYXC01002089.1, from coordinate 13,215 downwards.
TTATTCCTGGGTTTTTCCCTCCTTTCCCTGTAAAACGTGGACCAGATGAGCACCCAAGGTCACTCCTGATGCTGTGATCCTGTGGTGCAGTAGTATCTGGGAAGGGTTGAGTCGGGCCTCCTGCCCGGTGTGAACCCACACGCTCCTCCTGAACCCTGCAAGCAGGAGCAGAGAGGCTCCTCTGGCCTTCATCTGGAGTCAGCCTGGCCCACGTGTCCCTGACAGCTTCACAGGGGACTGGGAGGGAGCAGAGGAGAAGCTGGGAGGAGCAGAGGCTGTGTAGGGGTGCTGGTGGGCTGCAGTTCTTGCTCCTCACACCTCTGGTCTCCAACAGCCGCAAGTTCACCAAGAAGGCCCCGACGAGCAGCTCCCAGCGCAGCTTCGTGGAGTTCATTCTGGAGCCCCTGTACAAGATCTTGGCTCAGGTCTGTGGTGGGTCATTGTCCCTCCCACAGCTCCAGGCAGGAGCAGCTGGGCTGGGCACTGGGAGGTGGCTGGTGGGTCTGGTGTCTGTGGGACTCTCCTGTCCCGATCTGCAGCAGGATCTGCCCAGGCTGGGCTTGGGGATGCAGAGTAATTGTTGTTTCTTGCAAATGCAGCCCCGTATTTGCAGTGAATAGGGCAGTCCTTGCTCTTCCCTGTGTGCTCTGATAGCAGCCAAGTGACAGTGCTTGGACTTGGAGCAAAGACTTGGGGTAAAAGTCAGATGAGGAGGAGCTGGAAGGGCTCAGCCTGGAGAAAAGGAGGCTCAGGGGGGACCTTCTGGCTCTGCACAAGTCCCTGACAGGAGGGAGCAGCCAGGGGGGTCGGGCTCTGCTCCCAGGGATCAGGGACATGACAAGAGGAAATGGCCTCAGGTTGTGCAGGGGGAGTTTTAGACTGGAGATTAGGGAAAATTTCGTCCCCCAAAGGATTGTCCAATCCTGGCACAGCTGCCCAGGGCAGCTCCCAGCTGGAGTCACCATGCCTGCAGGGATTTAAAAGCCATGTGAATGTGGCACTTGGGGACTAACATGGGTTAGTGGTGGCCTTGGCAGTGCTGGGGGAATGGTTGGCCTTGATGATCTCGGAGAGCTTTTGCAGCCTTAGTGAGTCCATGATTCTATGATTTGACCCATCTGGCTCTCGTGTGAGCTCTAAAGCAGTGCGGGTCCAGAGCCCTGAGGGTGGTGGCTGGTGTGTGGTGCTGCACTGGGGAGTTACTGACTGGGACCCCCACGGTGAACCTGAGAGTGGGACTCGTTGTCTTGCAGGTGGTGGGGGATGTGGACACGACCCTGCCCAGGACTCTGGATGAACTTGGCATCCACCTGACCAAGGAGGAATTGAAACTGAACATCCGGCCCCTCCTGCGGCTCGTCTGCAAGAAGTTCTTTGGGGAGTTCACAGGTAAAAGCTGTTTGTCTTCCCCTCCACAATCCTCCTTCTATCCCCAGTGCCTCACACCAAGAGTCGAGGGTTGTATTTTGGCCAAGGAGTGCCAGCTTGCACAGATCCTGCTCAATTTCCCAAATCTAAACTAAGAGACCACTGCCCATAGGACAGCCTGAGGCACTGCCCACCTCTCCCCTGCTGCTGTGGGTGCTGCAGTCACCCTGGCACCCTGGTGTTTATGGAGTCCATTTCTTTCCTCCGCACTGGTTAACCCTGTCCTCACCAAGTGCTCCTGTTGCAGGCTTTGTGGACATGTGTGTGCAGCACATCCCCTCCCCGAAGGTGGGGGCCAAGACAAAAATCGAGCACACCTACACCGGCGGCGTGGACTCGGACCTGGGGGAGGCCATGAGCGAGTGCGACCCTGACGTAAGGAAACTCCTGTGCTGCCTCTGAGTGTGCCAACCCCAGGCAAACGGGCCCTGCCCCCCCTGCCCTGCCCCGGCAGCTGCCTCCCAGCCAGCCATCTGCACAGATTTGACTTGCAGCACTCTGAAACCTCTCATCCGACACTGGAACAAATCTCTTCACTCCAAGGAGCTTCAGCTGCCTGCCAGGGCAGCCCTGGAGAGAGGGAATTGTTTCACAGTGTTCGGAGAAGAACAGGACTAGGTCAGGGCTCCAGAGCATGTGGGAGCTGCAGGGTGGTTTTGTGTCCTTTTGCAGTCTTTTTGTCCCTTTTCCTTGAAGTTTGATTCTCTCTCCAAACTCTAAAAAACTGCATGGGGCTGATAAAAATAACTCTGTGTTAGTTAGTCAGCACCTTTCCTCTCGCAGCCCTGCAAACCCTTCCTCCTCCAACAGCTTGTGCTGGGCTGTCATTCAGAGTTGTCTGGAGCCACCAACGCTGGCAGCTGAGTGAGGAATTTGCCTGTGACTTTTGCTCTGATGTCTGCAGAGAAAATTAAACATCTTTTTTTAATGAGTTGTGATTATCCGCATAAAACTCCACAGTGGAGCACATCACCAGTGTGGAGTGACCACGTGGCACTGGAAGCTGTGATCTGGGGGGCTCAGGTGCTCTGCCCTGAGCAGGTTTGCAGGCCAGCAGGTGACATTTGTCCTCATGGCTTTGTCCCAGCCACCATTTGCTGCTCTAACAAGAGTAAGGACAGGAGCTCCAGAAGAGTCCACCATGGTCATTCCAGGGCTTTCCATACAGGGCAAGGAGATGTAGGGCTTCCAGTGGCAGGAACTAAAGGACTTGGCAAATCAAAACAATTATTTCTAAGTTCCGGTCCATTGATCCCTTTTATCCACAAATCATAGAATATTCTGAGTTGGAAGAGATCCACAAGGATCATCAAAGTCCAGTCCTGCCAGGTCTGTGTCTGTTTCTTGACTGTGTTCTGAAAGAGGCTCATTTCTCTCTCTCTGTGTCACGGGAAGGGTCCCTTGATGTGTCACACAACCAAAATGTACAGCACTGATGACGGTGTCCAGTTCCACGCCTTTGGCAGGGTGCTCAGTGGCACCATCCATGCAGGGCAGCCTGTGAAGGTCCTTGGGGAAAACTACACCCTGGAAGATGAGGAGGATTCCCAGATCTGCACCGTGGGACGCCTCTGGATCTCAGTTGCAAGGTACGGAAAGCTCTGGCAATGTGCTCGTTGGGAGAGGAGTCACCTGGAGTCGGGTGAGGGACTGGGAGGGTGGGAGAGCTGCCAGGGAGAGGGAGGAGGAGGGCACTGGAAGGTCTGAGGCTGCAGTGGTGCTCTCCTGCCTTTCAGGTATCACATTGAGGTGAACAGGGTTCCTGCTGGCAACTGGGTGCTGATCGAGGGCGTGGACCAGCCCATAGTGAAGACAGCGACCGTGACAGAGCCTCGGGGCAATGAGGAGGTACCGTGCCTGGCTGGCACTGCTCAGCCTTCCGGGGAGGCAAGGTGATGGGCTACATGCCAAAGGCTCCCCTGGTGGGGCTAAAGAATCCCTGTCTGCCACGGTGCCAGGGCACAAGGGCCATCGAGGGAAAGAGAAGAGCTTCACATGCTGTGTCTTACCCTGTGGACTTGTAGGGATGCAGTTTCAGCTCTTTGTCCTCTCTGCTTCCAGGCTCAGATCTTCCGTCCCTTGAAGTTCAACACCACGTCTGTTATCAAAATAGCTGTGGAGCCAGTGAACCCCTCAGAGCTGCCCAAAATGCTGGATGGTCTCCGCAAAGTCAACAAGAGCTACCCCTCACTTACAACCAAGGTGCTGCTGGGGGCAGTTGGATTAGATGACTTCCAGAGGTCCCTTCCAGCTTTAACTGTTGTGTGATTCTGTGTGTGTGGCTGTTTCCAGCCCGTGCTGGGGGCAGCCTCTGGGCTGAGCTTCCAAATCATCAGCTTTTTACCACAGGTTGTTATGTTTGTTGTGGGTCTTTTTGTGCTGTTTCAGTTGATCTCATAAATTATGTAGAAATAGCAGAGAAGTGTAAATCCAGCAGAAAAACACACACCCTGCTGTGCCAGGGAAGCAGCTTTCTGCAGAGCCCAGCAGCACTTCCTGTGGAAAAGGCTGGGGGAGCTTTCCCTGGGGTGTTCTGACTCCAACAAGTGTAGCTAAGGCACTTCCTTCCTCAGGCTTGAGTAGGAGCCTGGAAGGCAGGAGCTGTGAGCAGGGGCTGCCAGCTGGATCCCTCTCTTCTCTCCCAGGTGGAAGAGTCTGGGGAGCACGTGATCCTGGGCACAGGGGAGCTGTACCTGGACTGTGTGATGCACGACCTGCGGAAGATGTATTCCGAGATTGACATCAAGGTGAGGCAGTGAGGGAGGGCTTTTCCCACTGGAAACCCAGGACAGGGTTTTGTTCCCCTGACTCAGAAGGATGGGAAAATGAACTTACCTGAACGTACAGCATGGATTTTGTCACGTTTCTGTAAAAGTAAACAAAAAAAAAGCTGTTAGGGTGTAAAAGGGCCTCTTACATCCTCACTGCCACACCTCCTCTCAGCTGGGACTGAGACTGCACATTGGCTTGGAGAGGAGTTTTCCATATTCCAGCCTTCCCTTGTGCTTCAGCCATTGCCTGGCCAGCATCAAATAAATAAATTGAGCAGAATTTTTCATAGCTGGAATTGGATTTAAATTTTCCTGTCTTGTTTGAATGAAGGAATTAGTGAAGCTGCCTGTGCAGCCTCAGTGCTTCATGCACGGTGCTGATTAAAACACTGCCAGTGCCAGCTGAACTGGTTTTTCCTTGTAGGTGTTCTGAGGTTTCAAACAGTCTTTACAAACAAAAAAAACACTGGAAACCTTACAAACCTTTTGTTCTTTTAGGTGGCTGATCCAGTGGTGACATTCTGTGAGACAGTGGTGGAAACATCCTCCCTGAAGTGCTTTGCTGAGACACCCAACAAGAAGTAAGGGCCCCTGGGAGAGCTGGGCGTGGGAGGGTGCAGAGGGAGGCTCTGTCCCCTCCGAGGGGGCTGTTCCCACTGGCTGTTGTCCACACAAGTGGCACATGCCTGACTGAGCAGTGTCCCAGTGACCTGAACTCCTCAGGAACACACCAGAGTCCCAGGGATGTTCCTGTGCTGTGTAGGAGCTCTGAGAATGGAGGGAATAAAGACAGATCCACATCCTCCTTTTTACCTAAGCATCACACCTCAGCAGTTCTGAGAGGTGTTCTGGGATCCTGGAGCAGGTGCCAAAGAGCCCAGTGCTGCCTTCAGTAACTCCCCAGACAATTTCATGAGAAGAGTTCTTCTCTTATCCATATGTAATCTTGGATTTGTTTCTCCTGGTGATGCCCTGGAGCCTTGCAGCTGCTCTCATCTTCCTCCTCCAGCACCTCACAGTGCATGGGATTGGAAGAGGGAGGCCTGGGAGGGAACATGGGGGAGATCTCTGTGCACAGGATGTTCCCATACCTGAATTTTCAGAGAAATCATGATCTGCTGAACTTGGCTCTCCTGTGTTCCCCTTCTGAGACAATCTCATGTTTGGCAGCCTTATTTCTGGGAACAGAGAGCTTCCAGTCTTCATGGAATCACAGGATGGTTTGGGTTGCAAGCAACCTTAAAGACCATCCAGTTCCAGCCTCTGCTGTGGGCAGGGACAGCTTCCACCAGACCAGGCTGTTGCCAGTCTTAGGTGAGGCTTTGACCTTCTGGGCACGTGGAATGACCTGTGCTAGGTGAGGGTTTCAGGCCCTGAGGGGTTCTCTGGGGGATCTGCTGTGTCAGACACAGCTCCCAGAGCACTTTGCCTGCCCATGGGCTCCTCCTGCAGCCGTGGCCGGGGGCTGGAGGTGGCTGGAGCCACGCTGCCCCTCAGCTGTCTCCTTCTGGGGCTGAACAGGCTTGGGGGAGCAGCTGTTAGGCACTTCAGCCTCTGCTGTGGGCAGGCGGGAACAGCAGTGGGTGCAGGTGGCTTCATCAACCCGACTGCAGCCAGGCTGGGTGCAGTCAGAGTCACAGAATCGTGGAGTTATTAAGGCTGGAAAAGACCCTAAATGAGGTCCAGCTGTCAACCCAGCACCACCGTCATGTTCACCACTAAACCATGTCTGCAAGTGCCACATCCACATGTTTTTTGAACAGTTCCAGGGATGATGACTCCACCACTGCCCTGGGCAGCCTGTGCCAGGCTTTTACAACCTTTTCTGTGTAGAAATTTTCCCTTATATTTTACCCAAACCTCCTCTGGCTCAACTTGAGGCTGCTTTCTCTCATCCTGTCCTTTGTTCCCTGTGAGCAGTCTGAGCCCCCCTGGCTGCCCCTCCTGTCAGGGACTTGTGCAGAGCCAGAAGGTCCCCCCTGAGCCTCCTTTGCTCCAGGCTGAGCCCCTTTCCCAGCTCCCTCAGCTGCTCCTGGGGCTCCAGACCCTTCCCAGCTCCGTTCCCTTCCCTGGACACACTCCAGCCCCTCAATGTCTTTCTTGTAGTGCAGGGCTCCCAGTCCCCGAGGTCTTCCCAGTTACTCCCATTTCCCTCCCTGGGGCTGATGGTGGCTGTCTCTCCTCAGGAACAAGATCACGATGATCGCTGAGCCCCTGGAGAAGGGGCTGGCAGAGGACATTGAGAATGAAGTGGTGCAGATCACATGGAACAGGTAGGAGCCATCTGGGAGAGCAGGAATCCAGCCAAAAGTAAACAACTGGGGAAAAGGGAATGCTGGGATCTGCAGGCTGCACAGGCAGCAGCCTCCAGGCAGGGATCCTGGTTTGGTTTTTGTGCCAGCCAGTCCGTGAGCATCCCTGGCTGAGACTGTTCTGTGCCTGAAGGGAACAGAGCTGTAAATACATCCTGAGTGCAGGTTGGATTCTTGTTTCCTAAAGCTCCTTCCCTTTCTCTCCCATCAGAAAGAAGCTGGGTGAATTCTTCCAGACCAAATACGACTGGGATTTGCTGGCTGCCCGTTCCATCTGGGCCTTCGGGCCAGACGCCACTGGCCCAAACATCCTGGTAGATGACACCCTGCCCTCAGAGGTGAGGAGCAGGGGCCACTTTTCAGTGAGAGCTTTGTCCTGTGGTGCCAGCAGGTGCCCATTCCTCCCAGAACTTTCAGCAAGGCCCTGGTGCCTTTGGGGTGCTCATTGTTTGCCACAGCTCAGACTTGCTGCACTTTGCCCACAATGATCCTACCCTGCTTACCAGGTCACCTGTTACTTTTTTTTACTTTACCTGTTGCTGTTTGGGCCCATGTCCTCAAACTGCCAAAATTTGCAGCTGATGGCCCTGCGTTTCAGGATCACCAACACATGGACTCGATTTATGGTGCTCTAGAAATGATAAAGTGCTGATGCTCTGGAGCTGTGAGAGGGAAGCGTGGACATTGGGGGCACATGGGGGCATTGCTTTTAAGCACAGGGCAACATGTGTTAGTGGCTGTGATGAGGTGTGGTCTCTGAAGCTGTCTGTCTGTCTGTCTGTCTGTCTGTAGGTGGACAAGTCTCTGCTGGGCTCGGTGAAGGACAGCATCGTGCAGGGCTTCCAGTGGGGGACCAGGGAAGGGCCCCTCTGTGATGAACGTAAGTGGGACCTGTGGGGAAATGGAGATAATGAAATCTGTTAAATTCTTCCATCTCTAAGCATTCTCAGGTGTTCCAGGCTGGGTGGGGCTTGGAGCAGCCTGGTCTAGTGGAAGATGTCCCTGCTCATGGCAGGGAGTTGGACTAGATCAGCTTCAAGGCTCCTTCCAACCCGAATCATTCCATGATTCTCTGATGTGCAGGGTTATGACGTGGTCATGCTTTCCCTGCTAGAATTAAATTTAGGAGAGCTGCTGGTGGCTCTGGGCGTTCGGGCATCTGGGGATGTGGTTGGTGCTGGCAGAGAACGTCCCCTGGGGTCACTGGCTGTCGTTTCTCCCTTCGCAGTGATCCGCAACGTGAAGTTCAAGATCCTGGACGCGGTGATTGCTCAGGAGCCCTTGCACCGGGGTGGAGGGCAGATCATCCCCACGGCCCGCAGGGTCGTGTACTCCGCCTTCCTCATGGTGAGGGTTGGCCGTGTGCTGGGCTGGGCCCCACGGATCTGCCCCGGGACGTGGGCTCACCCTGACTCATTCACCCAGCAGTGTCCCCAGCGCCCCTGTGGGCTGGCACACGAGTCCTGCATGGGAACTGGTGTGCATCTGCTCGCCCTCCCCTTCTTGCTCCTGCTGGGCTTGCTGGCCTGGGTGGGTGTGGGGGAGGTGTGGGGCTCATGGCCAGAGGGAGAAAAGGTCCTTTCAGTGTTTGTGATGTTGGTTTGGGCAGCCATGGGGCAGCAGGAGCCCTGTAATCCTCTCAGGCGCTGGGTTTGACCAGAGAACTTGAGCTGTGCTAGTGCTGGTGCTCAGTGGCTCGTGTCCCTGTCCCCTCACAGGCCACCCCTCGCCTGATGGAGCCCTACTACTTCGTGGAGGTGCAGGCCCCCGCCGACTGCGTGTCCGCCGTGTACACGGTGCTGGCCCGGCGCAGGTGAGCTGCTCCCGCTGCCAGCACTGGGGTTTGCAAAGCAGCAGCGTTGGCATCTGGGCTGCTGGAGAGTTCCACAGTCCTGGCACTGCTACAGAGGGTGAAGACTGCATGAAGTGACAGCTGGAAGCTTCCTGACTGATCCTGGCCCCGAGCAGTGCGGGGAGGGATGTTCAGGATCACACGCAGCCTTTGGGTTGTGCCTGGTTCTTCCTGAGTGTCAGAGAGGAGAATGTACAAAGGGATGTGCTCAGCCCTGGGGCCCCAGCACAGGAAGGACTTGGACCTTCTCCAGTGGCTCCAGAGGAGGCCAGGAAGATGCTCAGGGAGCTGGAGTGACTTCCCTGTAAAAAAGGGTTGGGAAACCTGGAGAAGAGAAGGCTCCAGGAAGACCTTAGAGCCCCTTCTAATGCCTAAAGGGGCTCCAAGAGAGCTGGACAAGGGCCTGGAGTGCCAGGACAAGGGGGAATGGCTTCCCACTGCCAAAGAACAGAGTTAGATGGGATTTGGGATGAAATTCTTCCCTGTGAGGGTGGTCAGGCCCTGGCACAGGGTGCCCAGAGCAGCTGTGGCTGCCCCTGGATCCCTGGCAGTGTCCGAGGCCAGGCTGGACAGGACTTGGAGCCACCTGGGATAGTGGAAGGTGTCCCTGCCCATGGTAGAGGGGGTGGAACTGTGTGGGGTTCAGGGTCCCTTCCCACCCAGCCCATTCCATGATTGTGTGACACAAAGGAAGAGCAATCCTTTGACACGTTTGCAGAGGCCACGTGACGCAGGATGCTCCGATCCCAGGCTCTCCCCTCTACACCATCAAAGCCTTCATCCCAGCCATCGACTCCTTTGGGTTTGAGACAGACTTGAGGACCCACACGCAGGGACAAGCCTTCTCTCTCTCTGTCTTCCACCACTGGCAGGTGAGTCCATGCCCTGGAGATGGGGAAGAGGGACAGGCAGGATCAGGCACCAGGTAGGTGCTCTCAGTGCCACAGCTCCCACAGGGCAGGAAAGCTCTGGAGAACATCCTCAAAGGATCTTGAGGAGGCACCAGCTGTTCCATGTCTGCCAGGGCTTTGTTCCAAGTCCCATCCCTCCCAATCCTAGTGAGGGAGCCCTGAAAGCTGCTGCTGGCTGAGTGTCAGGGTCCTGCAGTGCCTGGGGAGAGGACATCCCCCTTGGGAGGAGGGAACCTGTTTGGGGCCGCTTTGTGCTCTGCAGCCTGGGCACCAGAAGTCTTGGAGTGGGGCCCAGACTCAGTGATCTGCCATAGGAACTGTGCCACACTTCAGTGTGCCTCTCAGAGGTGTTTTAAACCTGCAGGAAACAAAGTTTGGGACAAAGTACTATTCTCTGGCCACTTCTGTGTCTGGGGCAGATGAGGCCCTGTGGGAGCCACAGCGGTGAGGTGCAGTGGTTTGGGGTACAGCTCCCTGAGAGCAGCAGCTGCAGTCTGAGCCCTGGGCCCTGGCCTAAACGTTGATGCATCAAAGCCCAAGGCTCAGCTCTGAAACAACAAGCATGGCTGGTTTGTGGAGGGGGTGGTGCTGGCCAGGACTTGTTCTGTTAGGAGATGTTTAGGGGTCTTTACTCCCTGGGGAAGGTGGGACCTGTCCTTGACTTGAGTTTTCAGCACTGTTTCAGTGACTTCTCACAGGCACGATCACCAGCGGTGACGTGAGTCTGTGTGTGCCAGGAGAGCAGACGGGGTGCTGGGGGTGTCTGCGGGGCCCAGGGGTGTTTCCTGTTGCAGTTGGGGTCTCCAGGAGGTTGAACCAGCCCCAAAATCGTGCTCACAGCCTGGCCTTGTGTTTCAGATTGTGCCTGGTGACCCTTTGGACAAGAGCATCGTCATCCGGCCGCTGGAGCCGCAGCCAGCCCCACACCTGGCCAGGGAGTTCATGATCAAGACCAGGCGTAGGAAGGTACGTCTGGGACAAATCCCTGTAGGGTCCCTCTGTCCCAGCAGCTGAGCTCTTGCAGTGTTGTCCCCCTCTGTGTTCCCGGAGTGGTCTGATGTCCCTTGTGCCCCAGGACTTCCCCGTGCTGCCTGTCAGAGCCTGTCGGTCCCATCAGTGACTCCAGCCCAAAACAGGATCCTGTGGCCTCTGCTGAGCCCTGCTCCCTCCCCAGCCCCTCTGACCCCTCAGTGGCTTGGTGTAACCCCCTTGGCCAGCAGAAACAGCAGGAACTGGTTTCTTTGCTGGTTTAGTGAGCTGGACTGAGGGGCTGGAGGGGCTCCCAGGGCAGCAGAGGGATTCAGGCTCCCTTGTGGGAGGGCAGTGATCTGGTAGATGTGCTCAGCAGCAGAAACCACACATTTTTAGGTTCCTGAGGGGTGTTAGATGCCCTCAAGCTGCGGAGAAGCACCTCATGCCTTTTTTGGAGCCTGGAAATTTCTCTTACTGCAGGACCACAAGGTCTTTTCGGTGGGCTCTCTGGGCAGTGGCTCTATGGGGAATAACCCTGGCTTGGTGTTACCCTGCAGGGCCTGAGTGAGGACGTGAGCATCAGCAAGTTCTTCGACGACCCCATGTTGCTGGAACTGGCCAAGCAAGACGTCGTTCTCAACTACCCCATGTGAACCTGCTGCCCTGGCATGGGGGCTGACCCCAGCCCTGGCCAGTGCCTGCCGGTCCTTCCCCACCCCTGCTTGCCCAGCCCTCAGGGCTCAGGGAGGCTCAGGGCAGGCAGGGAGCTGCTCCTCAGGTCACTCTTCCATGGCTGTAGGAGTCTCCCTGGGCATTCATGGACCAGTTGTGGGCATTCTCCATACAGGGAGCAGCCCAGACCCAGAGCCCTGATCCACTTTGTATTGTTAGTGTCCAGCTGCTGCTGCCTCCAGCGAGGTTTTCCCTTTGGATAGGCTCTTCCAGCACACGGAGCTGAGCAGTGTGGATATGGATTCCTGAGGACTGGGCCTCGACTGCGTCAAGCATTTCAGGCAGCTGAGAGAGGGGGGTTGGTGGGAGGGATGCTGGGGGGACACTGCTTCTACCAACCTCCCTGGGAGGAGAGATGAGTGTGGCTTTGACCTTTTTGTACCCCTTTTCTGAACCCTTGTAAACGTTTAGTACAAACTTCCAGCCTGGGCTTAGTATCAGACATGGCAGTGCTGGGGGAGGCTCTGCTTTCCCAGTGCTTCCAGTACACACTGTCCTGATTTCTCCCATCCTCGGCCCCAGTTCCCCCTGGCCTCAGCACAGGCCCACTCCCAAGGGCTCCATGTCTCCCAGCTATCCCACTCCTGTGGTAATTAATGCACCAGTCCAGGCCTATTTTTTCCCTTTCTCAATCTTGCTGAGTTTTCAGGGATTTTATCAGCTGCTCCTCCGAAGGGATTTTAGTGCTCCCTCTCCACTCCCCTGCTCTGTCTCTGTCTCTGAACTCTGCCCCAGTTCAGTCCCAAGTATGTGCTGTGGAACCAGGGCTGATTTACAGCTCCTGGGGACATTCCTGCCCTCCCTGTCCCCTGGCTGCCCCCAGCCTGAGCTGGCCTGGCACTGCCCCGATGCTGCTGTGCCGAGTTTGGCCCTGGCACCCTTGTTCATCCCAGAGACACCACTGGGAACCTGTCCCAGAGCATCCCTGCACTGGGAGGGGCTTGAGACCAGCACACAGGGAGCAGAGGGTGAAGTAAAGGACAACCTCCTCCCCCGCTCCCAAAACCTGCCAGCTGCTGGTGGAAACTGGGGGCACTGGGCTGACGTAAGCACAGGGGATAGGAAGCATTCACGGGACAGCACATCCAGCCATCCCACCACGTGGTGGGTGTCTGCGGAAACTGGATGTTGTGGGGGGTAATTCAGGGCCAGTGGAGCATCAAAACCTGGGAAGAGCAGGGAAGGGGAGGATTTCCTGTCAGCAGACACCGGCATGGCCCCCCAGGCCATGCTGCGGTCCCACCCCATGGCCAGCGGGAGGGTGCCCTGTGCCGGGGCTCCAGCCCTGTCACCCGGCTCAGCCTTTCCTGCCCTGCCGGGAGGGTCCCCCTCGCCTCCCACAGCTGCCCTGGCACCGCGGCCCGATGGCATGTTCCCCGTCTGTCCTGGGGAAACTGAGGCTCGATCCTAGTTTAATGCGAGCAGACTACAACGCTGGAACCCCCATGGCCTCGCTGGGGGTGATTGTCACCTCCCAGTACAGCCCAGCACCAAACTGGGCCCGCAGGGCCCAGGCCAGGCATCTGCTGGAGCGAACCCGGGACTGCTCCCGCCGGAGCTGCAGCGGGATCAGTGTCCGGGGCTGGCCGTGCTCGCTGCTGCACTGCACGTCCCGGGGCTCGGGGGTGGTCCCTGGCTCCGGAGCCAAGTGCTCGGCTGCTCTGGGTTTGTCCCAGGAGGAGGACACCCATCATCGCAGCCTCGGGCTTCCCAGGGCTGGGTAACAGGGCCGGACGGGGCCCTGGGGACACCCGTGAATGGGCATCGATGCCGGTCGCACCTGGAGAGCAGAACCCGGAGGCTGCGATGCCCGATGGGTCCTGCGGATCCGAGCATCGCCCCGGCGGTGGCCCCGGGAGAGGGCGGCGGGACGCGGCCGGGCAGGCGTGGGAAGGAGCCGGTTCTCACGCAGCTCTTCCCAGCGGCTGGAAAAGGCTGACCCGCGCACGTGAGCCGGGATTTTCCGCGGAAACGGCTCTGCCCCGGTGGCGGGGGCTGTGCGGCTGGACCCTGCCCCAGCCCCGGCCGTGCGGCTGGAATTTCCCCGCACAAAGGATCTGTGCGGGTACGGGGTGCCCCCAGGGATGTGCTTGCCCCGGCCGTGGCGCAGGTGAACTGAGGGATGTGGAATCACGCACTGGGGGTCCGGGGGCTCCATCCTTGGAACGAGTAGGTCCAAAAAAGGAGACAGAGGAGTCCTTGAATTTTATTCGAATAAAGGTAGAGAGGCCACTGGG
>VYXC01002085.1:0-27734 GCA_013397175.1 Platysteira castanea | reverse complement strand
GCCCGCAGGTACTGCGGGCTAGGCGGCGGGGGTGGGCGCCGGGATGCCCGGCCGGGGCGCGGGACTGCCCGCCGGCTGGGGAGCTACCGGAGTACTGCAGCTCCCGGCAGGGCCGCCAGCCGCCGCCACCCGTGGGCCTGATGGGAGCTGTAGTTCCTGCGCGGGATGTTTTGGCGGGGAGCGCCGAGGGGTGCCCGGAGAGCCGCGGTTTGCGCTTCGGTGCGCAGGCCGAGCTGGCCCGGCACAGCTACCTCGCGGGGAGAGTCGGCGTCACTGAATCGGAGAAGCACTCACGTAATGGCCTGGGCTGGAAGGGCCCTTAAATATCATCCACTGTGCACCCCGTGCCGTGGGGACACCTTGCACTAGACCACATTGCTCAGAGCCCCATCCAGCCTGGCCCTGAGCATGTCCAGGAATGCTAGATCCACAGCTTCTCTGAGCAATGTACTCCACTGTCTCACCACCCTCCCACTAAAGAATTTCTGCCTCATATCTTACCTAAACCTGTTGTCTAATCAAAGCCTTTGACTCTAGACAGAGGCCATGTGTCCCATGTGACGTAGCACTATATGCCCCTGTGCATGTTCCACTCCAGCTGTCTTGTAGGCCCCACTGAAAGGCCACAGTAAGGTCATCCCAGAGGTCAGTGTTAGTGNAACGAGCGCTGCACCCCCCGCCCCGCCAGCAGCACCGACCTGGGGCCGCGCCGAGGGCGCTCCCGCTGCAGAACACGGCGCGCCGGAGCATGGGGGCGGCCATGACGCCGAGGGCGCAGGAGGCGGGCGGCGGCGCGGGGGAGGCTGCGAGCGCCCCGCCCCGCGGGCCCAGCCGTGAGATGNACTGTGCACCCCGTGCCGTGGGGACACCTTGCACTAGACCACATTGCTCAGAGCCCCATCCAGCCTGGCCCTGAGCATGTCCAGGAATGCTAGATCCACAGCTTCTCTGAGCAATGTACTCCACTGTCTCACCACCCTCCCACTAAAGAATTTCTGCCTCATATCTTACCTAAACCTGTTGTCTAATCAAAGCCTTTGACTCTAGACAGAGGCCATGTGTCCCATGTGACGTAGCACTATATGCCCCTGTGCATGTTCCACTCCAGCTGTCTTGTAGGCCCCACTGAAAGGCCACAGTAAGGTCATCCCAGAGGTCAGTGTTAGTGTATCCCCCGCTTGCTGCTGTCAGGATATGACATTTAAAAGAAAACAACCAAACAAATAAACATGGGGCTTCATAAATGCGTATTTATTCTGGGAGCATGACAGTGTTACCCAGACCTTGGGATTCATAGATAAGGAAATGGGGGCACATGGAAAAGAGGTGTATGGCAGAGGGCTTTCCAGCCTAGATCCTGGCTGGGCTCCTGGCCCGCTGTGCCAGCAGTGATGAAAGTTTTGCTCAGGTTACATCTCTGTTATACCCCTCAGAGACATGGAACCCCTTCTCTCCGGGTGGTGCGCTGCCCATCCCCTTCACTGGCTGGCCATATAGCGGGTTGCAGTGTGCTTTGAGGCTAAGCAGGTTGGTTGGATGAGTTCTCTGGGATAGCACACACCACCTGCACATGCCAGCCCTTATATCCATCTCCCTCCTTTTTCCTTGGTGGTCCCTTTGTTTTTGAACTGTTTCTGTAACACTCTAAGGTGTGAGTTTAAGAAAGCAGTACAATCCAGCAAATTGAATTCAAGAAGCTGCTGCCCCACTCTCTCTGTTGACACTGTCTGTGACCACTGAGTGTCCACGATGTGTGGTGTGCTAGCCCCACCCCAGGCCAGCATGATTCCTGCACCAGCTTTGGAGAGGCCCAGGACAGGGATGGTCTTTCACTGTTAGACCAGCAGAGGTCTGTGGAAAGGAAATGGCAGTGTAATACAGGTCAATTTCATGCTGAATAAAATGTATTTGTTTACCCATTGGAACTGCTTCAACTAAATCTAATGGATTAATGTGCTGTTCAATGGATTTTTTCTTCAGGTTTTATGAAGTGTGTCATTGTGCTTCACTTGCATAGCAAACAAGTGTTTTTATTTAAATGGCCAGTTGTGTTTCCTAGGGATATGCAGAATGAGAATAAGCACTCAGGTCTGTGTCTGGGAAAACACAATAAAGATGCTCTCACACCTCCTAGGTTCAGCAGAAAGGAGGGAAAAGAGCGAGTTTATTTACAATTGACATGTTTTATAAGATTCTCAACTCCACGAGGGATTGGAGGACATGCCACTTCCTCCTCAGTCCCACTGGAGGAAAAAGGTGCTTATCAACTTATCACAAAAGGAATGAAAAACAGAATAGACGGTTAAATAAACATCAGCTATTGTTTACATGAAACTGTGTGAGAAAGAATCCTGACTCCAAGGTTAAAACAGAAGGCTTAGCAAAAACCAGGGCAGCACAGGTTAATACTTGCTCTTGTCCTTTTGTGGTTAGAATAATTCATTATAAGCCAAAACCTTAAAATATTAGATTGTACTAGTGTCAGCTGTTACTGTGGTTCTCTGTTACAAAGTCAGTAGTTGCAAATAAAAATCTACTGGACACCTGATTTTGTGACAGCAAAAACTTGTCAAATAGCTTTTGCATGATTCTTGTTCTAAAGCAGCTTGCAACACAGTACAGTTAAGGTCAGCACTCAAAGTTAATTTTGACATTCTAGACTCACTGACTGTTTTATCTCTGATGTCTGCGCTCTGTACTGCAGCAGAACTTTACTAGAATCCAAATAATAAGCTTGTTGGTTTTTATAAACTTAAAAATTTGGCTTTTTGTGTCTTCCTACTGCATTTGGAGCTTCCAGAATGATTCATTTTATAGTAGCAAGGACAGCACTTGTGAGGTGAGCAAGTTGTGCCACTAATGAATTGTGGAAAACAAAGGAAAACAAGACAAATCCTTATAAAAGTATAAAGGGGGCTGGGCGGAGCTGGGGGCAGGAATCTTGTGCAGAATTCTCTTGTACCTTGGCTTAGTGGAGAGGAATGTAGCCTCTAGTTTTTCTTTTGCACATCCAATAACTAAATACTTCTTCATCCTTGTACACGTAAGTTCTGGAAAGCTGTGACATATTATTTGGGTTCTTTTGTCAGTTATGTGAGCAACTGCAGTTTTTGCAGTCTAGTTTTTAGTGTCATATGCCAATGGTCTGGCATCACACAATTGTAAGTAATTCATAAATGCAAGGTTCAGTACTATTAAATCATACAGTGTAACATAAAACTCAACCTTCCTCTCTTTTTCTTGTGGCAGGGAAGAGGTATCTGCTAACAGAAGAAGATATAAAGTTACAAGAATTTCAGCAGATGAAAGTGGCAATTAGAAATGAACTTCATGGCAATAAAGGTATAGCATTTAATTCATAGTCACCATTTTAGCATGAGTCTTAGGAAACAAACAGTCAAGGTCATTGTAGTATGACAATTGACCACATTTAAAGAAACAAATTATGTCTTCCTCCTGCAAATTTTTTGTACTTAACATTATTGGAAGATCTGAGGCTCTGTAGAATGAAACAGTATTAGTTACGCTGTGTTGAGAATACGTGTGGAGAAGCTTTCGTGTATGCAAGGTGTTTACATAAGACCTGAAATGTTTGTGCCCTCACTTTTCCAACTTTGTTAGACAGTCTGATTAAAAAAAACCTCTTTCAGTCTGCAAATCTTGCTTCAAGTATAAAAGCACAAAAAACTGTTAACACAAAGTTAAATAGTTACCTAACTACCCAGAAAAGGGCTATCACGGTGATTTTCTTTTTAATTTGCTCTGTAAAATTTGTTAGCTTTTTTTTTTTTAATTTTTTTCTTTTGCCTAATGTGAGTTCTCAGTTGTACACCCGATTCCAGATGACATATGATACTCAGAATATGAAAAACAAATTCAGGTTTTCCAAATTCATGTAGGAGCAGGATCAGTGGATTTTTTCTGACTTTGTCATGCTATTTAAAATGTATAAAAATTCCTTTCTTTAAGAAACATAAACATAAAGCTGCTCTTATTGTTGAAGAAAAGCTGGGTAAAACTCCTGGTTTATCATGTGTGGATGTGCTGGTGATACAAGTTGACAGCTGTTCCAAAGGTTGTAATTAATTTTAAGGCAAGAAGAGACAAATAACCAAACCTAGTTTCATATAAACCACTCTTATGGGACAGAGAGGGAAGTAAAGTCAGCTTGATGGCTTTTCTATATTAAGTAGAATTTAAATTGTGCAGTTGTAAGTCATAATGTCGTTATATTTTGCTGTGATGATGATCTGTTGTCGTTTATTCGCCCTGTACTTGAGAAACATTGAATTTACTGCTGTGGGTCAATCATTCTTGCTGCAGCAGGTTAGTAGAAGCCAAATATTTTGCTTTATATGTCACAGTTGACCTTCTGGATTTATGCAAACTGTATCCTCTGAAAACTAATGAAAACATTGTTCCAAGCACCTATTTGTGCATATGTGTGCAGAGTTTCTGTATTGAGTGTTTAATGTTATACCTGAAAGATGAAAGGAAGTAATTATAGCTCGTAATAAACTTGATTTAGAGGTGGGAAAAGCAGCAATAACTGTTACAGAGAATATATAATAGCTATTATTTATTATTGTTATAAGGCAAATATTAACTATAATAGTTATATTATTAGCTACAGCAGTTATACAGTTAGCTAGAAAAATGCAAATACAGTTCAGATCCCAAATATTTTTGAAATTTCTGCACACCTTTGAACATGTCCCAGCTATTATACATGCATACATGTATATATGCATTCTTCTGACTTCACAGGGTTCAACTCTGCTCCTCAGTCTTGAGTAAGGACTTGTATTTGCATGTAGTGACAGATTTATATTGAGTAACTGCACACATTGTTCTCTGGGATGCCTACTTTGCACCTCTTATGTAGGTTACTAGCTTGGGAACAGCAGTGACCCACCAACTGCTACAAAAAAGTTCAGTTCCCTGCCCAAAATGGGGGCAGCACCATGAGAAGAATGGAGCTGCCAAGTAGTGTATGTGATTTTAGTCTTGTGTATGTCTGAATCAGACGCTTGAAATTACCGACTGAAGGACTAGTCTTTGTGCTTGATTTGTCATAGGAAAATGTGCTGGATAGAGAACCCTCTTTTGGGGGAACGGAATGGTAGCAACTCTAAGTTTATGGCTATTTAAAGAAATACATAGATTATGTATGAAAATCTTTGTGTGTTTGTCAGCTGTGAAGGAATTTAAGTCTTCTGTACTAACGGTATTGAGTAGAAGTTCTTCTGGTCCTTTGAATGCTGAGTGGAAATGGTTTAGTTTGCTTGCTTTTTAGACAAAGAACATAAAATGTTGCAAAACTTGGTTACTTGTTAAAACTTTTGTATTACCTCATACGCTCCATAACATAGACACTGAAATTAACTTCACAGTAAGCATCTTGGTTTTCTAAGTCTAACTTTATGGGGACACACTGGCATGCTTGTCTGTAAGAAGTTTTATGCAGTTTTCTTGGTGATAAAACAAGAGTTCTACTTCACTGAGTCTCCATGTTTCAGGTACCAAGTGTGTAACTCAGGTAATAGAATTGTCTATAGACTGATGATGTAATGTGTTTTATTTTCAGATCAATATTTTAAAAATATTAAAGAAAAACTAAACAAAAATCGAACAATTCTCAAAAATGAATTAAAAAATTTGCTCCATTTATGTCAGACTTCATCTGATGTGGAACTAGCCAGAAAAGTTATTTACAGGTATTTTTAACAATCCGGGTAATACTCTTTTCTGTCTTTATTTTCTATGTTTATTTTGCTTTTATTAAATCATCCCAAGTTATGTCTGTAGTTGAGGTCTTGCCCTAAGTCAGTTGCAATATGCATAGTTAATCCCTTATCTTAAGAATGTATTTTTATTTAAATACTTTGGATCTTCCAACCTTTTAGAGACTCTCAGGTCAAAGGAGAGTTAAGCTATGGGAGCAAAGCAGTGTCCTACTGTATGGGGAACCACAGAGAAAAATCCCACCGCTGCAGGGCAGAGGTGTTCAGGGGCATTTCCAGCCAAGACACACCTGGTTATAAACTGTCCTGCAGCCAGTAGTCAATGGCAGGAGGTTTTGTGAATGAAAACTTTCCCAGCAAGTACAATATAGGGACTATAAATAAAAAAGTGAAATGCTTTATCTTTTTATTGAGCTATTTTAGCAGGTACTGCTGCTAAAATGAACTACTGCAGCTTCCTTTGCTATTGTTCCATGAATAGAAGATAAAGTAGCTAGAATTTTCAAGGCAGAGACCCATTCTATTATTTATCCAATGAATTATTACTTTATTGGTAATACAAGAGATTATTTATTACTAGTTAATTTATTAGTTTGATGAAAACAATCGTTTTCCTTAAAATTAATTTCCTATTATCTATGTCTTTGGCTGGCGCAGATAGGAAAGTATGCCTCTGTCCTTGCACCTACAGATCTCACTCTCTATTTAAAGCTGTTCTCCCTTGGCAAATTCCATGCCCTGTGTGATTAATTTTTAATCTTTCCCATAGGTACCACAAACAGAATGGAATCACAGCCTTACATAATTTTAAATTTGGGCCACTCTTTATGAGGCTGTGTTATGAGCTAGACCTTGAAAGACCTGCAGTAGAACTTATCAAAGATCAGGTAATTCCCCTATATATACTGACAATATTGTTGTTACTATTATTAGTCGAATACGAGTAATGGTATGCTACACATGAGCCTTGCATGAGCTCAAAAACTTGAAGATGTGTTGCAGTTACAAGGATGTCTATGGCATTAATGTAGGCATGTGAATTACATGGCTTTTATTTTAACACAGTAGTTAAAAGGAAATTAAATGTTAGTTTGACTGGTAACTTAATTTGATTCCTCAGTGATTGCATTATTTGAATAAAAATTGAATAAGAAGTATTGATGAAAAAATAATTACTTAAATGAATACAGCTGATGCAAGTTTTCCTGCATCTTCTGTTGCGTTAAATCATTCTTGGAAATGAACAGTTGTGAGTTTTTCTGTGGTAGTCCTCTGAAATTCCTTGGGTTACTTGCACCAACACATTCACCACGTTGCTCTGTACTTCAGTCTTTCTCTGAACCCTGTAGGGGTGGTATGATACTCATCAGCTCAGGAACTTGGCCATTTTAGCGCTGAAGAAACTGAAGGACTTGTTTCTGAACATCTTTTAAATTCTACATGTGCTATTATGGCAAGATAATAATCAAGTCCAGTGTGTGCAATAATGTTGTGACTTCAAAAATCTCTGGCAGCCAGTGAAAATCTTGCTGATATTAATTCAGTAAGGCATGAGATATGTCTAGCCCGAAATGAGGGAAGTCTTGCTCCTATTCTTAAGTTAGCCATGTGTAAGAAAGTGTGGTAGGCTGAAAGAGTATATGTAGTTTCTATTTTGGTTTGGGTTTTTTTATCTGAGATCTGTATCATTAAGACAGGAACTGCTTGTAGGACATAGTAACTGGTGGATAGTAAGGTACAGTAACACTTCTCCAGATTCTGCTGCAGAAACTCAATACCTCTGACATTTTATTTGTCTTCCCAACACACAGTGGGGTTGAAGTGAAATGTACAATTTAATTCCTCTCTCTTCTGCTACTCTTCCCATCATCACTCAAGCTCTTGTGCTAATCATTTGATATTGTGATTAGCAAAAAATGTGTTCCATTTCATGGTGGTGATACTTTCCCCCAAAGATATTGTTCATCAGCTGCAAGCTGTCAGTGATTTCCACTTGCATTGACTTGGAGATCATTTTAAAAAATGATAGCGGGACTATCTGGGAAATTTGTGTTTAATTTTAGTGAGCTTTTGACCATAATGAGCCACTGGTATTTTAGACATCATTTGACAGAGAGACAGTCAGGGAACCCAGAGAGAGTTCAGTGTTGAACTTGTAAAGATGACACTTATTCCAGTCTCAACTAAGTCTCGTTTAGTCTGTGCTAAATGCTGTGCACAGTAAGACTGTTCACTGTCCTGATGTTTTTTATGCTTGCTCTATTTCCTCTCCAGAATTTGCATGGTTTTTTCTCAGACAGTACATCATTCCATATTTTGATGACTATGTTGTTTAAAAAGGGCTATTTTGAAAGTAAGTACTATATTTGCTAAGGCAAATTAATTTTGGGGAGGATGCTTCTCACTGTAAGTGGTGGGGGTAGGGGTGGGGCGGTGTGTATGTATATGTGTATATGTGTATATACATATGTATTTGCTGATTGGCTATTGGTTTTAGATGGCCAAACATCATGTAAATAACTGTAGGTGTGAAGGAGTTGCACTGTAATGTGTAATAAAAAATGAAGGGTCTATTTGTTTCATACTTCCTACAGACTTCTTAGCATTCAAGTTGCACAGAACTGTTGTTATTCAAGAGAGCTTGTTCCCCAAACCTGCTTCACTGAAGTGTTACTTCTCTTTGCTTTGTAANTCTCGGGGCAGTCCTGCGATGGAACGGAGCTGTCGGACGCTTTGGCCGTCAGCTCCAGACACTGTGAGAGAAGAGAAAATAAACAACCTGAACACGAACTCGCAGGCGTCTCTCGTCCTTTCTGGCCCTGGCACAGAACCTTTCAAGATCAAAAGCTAGCCACAAAGAACTCTATGGACTCTGTGAGGTTGAAAAACATAACGTAATTTCCCATAGCATTTTGTCTTCCCTATTCAATGTCTGGTTTATATGGGTTTTGGAATGGTAAATTCCTGAACAATTTTTTTCGCCATTCTGCATTTGTGTCAGAGCAAGGAAGAGTACTTTTTTTTCCAAAACCAGACCATATTATTCTCTTGGTTTGATTTACTTCTGTCCTCACACAGAGTGGCTACTACAGTGTAAAAGTCCAATGCTTCAAGTCAGTTTGGCCCTATGTGAGGATAAAGAGAAGTAATCTGACCTAATTTAAAAGACTTTCCATGAGAAAACCTTAAAGCTTTTTGAGCAAATCCTTTTTGATATTTGTTGAACACATAGTGGTTGGTCTCTTGACATTTGGCAAATTTAAGTCTAGCAGTTGTCCTAAAAGTTGAGACCGAGCTACTGTAAGAAAAACCTAGATCAGCACCTAAATGCAGAGTTGTGAAATGGACCGTGTGAGTTAATGAGGAGGTGCTACGTAGTTTGCTTACAGTGGTGGAAGCTTTCCCAGCAGTTAGGAAGAATGAGGGTGGTTTTGTCAACTATATAGAATTTAATTTTTCATTTTCATATAAAAATAATAGAAGAGTAAGGCCATATGCTAGTGTAAACTGAAAACCTCCTCGCTAAATTGAAAGAGATCCAACTGACCCTGAATTAAACTTTTTGAATTTTTGAAATAACAGATTTCAGTTTACATTCATATTTTCAAATAAACTTAACAAACTCATACCTCATTGAATTGTTTTTTCTTTTCAGTTATGAGGGGTACAGCCTTAAATTTATGAAGTGAGTAACACTAATATATTTTTGATAGGTGCTTTGGAAATTCTGGTAGAAATGAAAAAACAAGGTATACCTTTCAACAAAGAAACCTATCTACTTGCATTTGCAATATGCTATAAACTGGTAAGTATTATGAATGAAAAAGTTTTTTAAATGCCTTTTCTAGCTCTTCTTTTTTTTTTTTTAATTTAAAATTTCCATATTTTCCCTGCAATGCTTTCATATCTCGTGCAAGTATTTTAAACATATTTAAGTCCTGAGATGCTTCATTGTACATGATATGGTGCACATATATAGTTTCCCATACAAACTAATGTCACAAAGCAAATCTCTAAAAAGGTGCATGGACATAAGCATTAAGGAACAAATTCTTTTAGAAGAGCCTTTGATTATCTTAGAGTATTCTTTCTCTGTGATCTTTGCATCTCTTCAGACAATACTTCATGCTTCAGCCTCAGTTTTGGTTTTATAGTCTCATTTCCTTAAGGCATATACATGATATTTTCTGTTTGCCAGACATCCCCTATCCATTTCTCCCCTCCCCCTACAAGCAGTCTTGAACCACTTCTGTAATTGTACATAAATTTGACAAGGAATAGAGTTGTCAATGGTAATTGTTCCCTACATGCCTGATGAAAATGGACAGCTGAGTGGAGAAAAGAAACATAAATTAATGCCTTCAGATAGACAGTCAGCCCTTTGAGTTTACCCGTATTTTTAGCTGAAAGAAAAGGAGAACGAGCATGGTAAGAAACTAGAATACATCAGTTCCATGATTGTTTCCTTAGAACTGTTTCCCTTTCGTAGCAAAGTGAGATCCCAAAACTTCTTTATTTTGATCTTCCTCTCCAGATTCGGGTCAGTTCTGCAATTTGAAATTTGAATGTGAACCCTTCCCTTCATTTGGAAACTCTTCTTCCATTTCCTCATCTTTTATAAAGACTAGCTGAGGAAAAAATTATACCACTGGACTAAACTTCCTCAGGTTTCTCATTTAACATACAACGAAACTGAGTGCTTATGTGATAAAAACAAGTTAGCCTAAAATGATACCTCAGCAGTAGTTTACATGGTTTTTCTAAAATTCTCAATTCTGATTAATTAAGTTGCCTTTAGGTCTGCTGAAGCTTCTTTTCTAAAATTTTTACAAGTTTTTGTAACATGGCCTGCGGTTGGAAGGCTGGGATCCAAGGTACATGCAACAGGAATAGGTTCCCGAGGCTTCTGTTTTCTGTTATTTCTTCTGTTACTTACATATACTTTCAATACAGAATCCAGCCCATTATTTTCACTATTGGTAAAAAGAGAGAGGAAATGATTCTGCACTGTCACCTATTGGTTGAATAGTCACAATAAATTTGTGGGGCTTTTTCACTAAGATAAAATACTGTCAATGGGCGAATAAGCTGTAGTAACCCTTTATGCATTAAAGAGGATTAGGTGGAGCTCTTTTAAAAGCTTAATCTGTTGATTCGTCTGTTAGGAGAAGGAGGAGAAAATGTGAAGCTGAAACTTGTTTTTTCTCGTGATGCAAGATAAGAAATGTCAGAAAAAATCATGATGTTTCTTCAAGATGCACTACTCAAATAATAGAAATAATGGTACCAGTATCATTAAAAGCTTTGCTGGATTTTTACCATTCTTGATTTCTTTTGAATAACCTTGCCAGAGACCAGTAAAAAAAAAAGTACAAGGCTTAAAGCTCAGATTATTTCCAGTGGATAAACAAAGGAATTAATGTTTAATCTTTATACAGAGGTATTTTTAAGGTCAACTCTAAAACACTTCTGGGATGGTTTAAACCACTGAGGCACTGCAATACTCAGAAGTAACAGATGGTCTTTCTTTTAGGGCAGGGAAGAGCTATAGGCCTTTTGATGATAACAAAGTATTTATGTAATAATAATCAATATTCTGGTGGTCAAAATATTTCTAAATTTTCAAGGAACGTATTTTAAACCATGTTTTGCAGGACTGACACTTTGAATACTAGGAACAGAAATCAACAGCAAATCTGAGGACTCTTACCTGTATTGGTGGTACCAGTTGTTACAAAACGTTCCTGCTGCCAGCTTTTAAGTTTGGCAGATACTGTTTTGTTTGGGATCCAGTCAGTTCCACTCATAATTTCCAGAGTGAGCAGCACTGGTTTGGAGAGTTGATGGTTTGAGAGGTAGTACACAGCTAAACTCAATGCCTTTTACTATTGACTGTTGAAAATTCCCAACAATAATGGAAACTTTCTGTGTTGGAAAAAGGCAAATGTCTAAGATGTCATATTAGAATATACACTTTGGAAACATTTTTCAAAAATTAATTCTTAAGAGAGGCTAAAAAAGGATTCAAATGTTCAAATTCACACATACCCAGATTTCTTTAATGTAGTGGTAATGAGTAGTCCAGTGCTTAGAAAATGTTGATTTTCAGTAGCTATCTAATGTAGCTTTTAGAATAAAGTAATGACAAAAATTAATCTTCCTTCCTGATTTGAAAATTATTTGAAAGTGAAAATGAAAATGTCCATTTGTTTAGGATACTGCTGGGGCTATTTCATCTGTTGCAGAAGCCCAAGTAGTTAGAGCAAGGTGTAGTTGTTAAAATAATAGAAGTTATTTTTACCGTCCTGTGACCTCTGTCACTTTGAATATCATATTTTGATGTTGTATTTCTCAAAAAGTGCTGCACAGAATCTGCTTGGTTGGGGTCAGATACATATTGCCTTTGTGATTGCACAGTATGTTGACTTCTGAATACCTTCTGAATGTGATTGCAGGTACTTACAGTCCTTTCAGGTAACCAGAATAACAAGCACAACTTCCTCCAATATTTCTGTGCAGGGCAACCTGGAGTCTTCCAAAATCTCTGCGAGACTGCTTGAAGAAGCACAGCTAAAAGGTGACACGTTACCACTGCGGGCATATTGCTTTGCGATGGCGACTGCTCTCAAGCAGGTGCAGTCTCTTGTTTTCGGTTGTGCCTGGGTCTCTATAGGGAGAGAGATACTCTCTACTTTTGTTATAAACAGATAGTGAAAGGAAGCTAATATGGAGAAAGCACAACTCTGTAATAGCTTCAAGTATTGGAACTTTTAGGGTCCTGAAACAGTAGGATTATAGACAACATTCACACCAATTGAATATGGAAGTTCTTAAATCTAAGCGTGTGTCTTGAGTCTAATGCACACATATTTTGTGCTAGTGACAGTACCATCTAGAATATTAAAAAATTACAAAGTTAGGCCAACAGGTTAGATGTCACCATTGATATCCTGCAGATGCTGCTATTTAGTAGTGATTTCCTTTAAATAGAATTAAAATTATAATCTTAAATAGTTGCACAATTGTCTCTTTAGAATGTTTGTCTTGGGAGGCAGTCTCAAAGGCTTTGATGTGTATTTCCCTACTGCCTGGGAGGTGGACTTTCTCCATGCGTTTCTATCTGTGGAGGTTTTCCTACACCTCATATGCCTAAGTACCGATATGAAGAGGCTCTGAGGCAGCACTGGGTGAAAAATTGAGCAGGAGAATAACAATTAGGAAATTCTAAAATTAGGAATAAAGTTTGAATTTCCTGTGCCATTAATTTGTGTGGACAGGTTAAGTATGTCCTGAGCCTTCTCTGTTTCATGTTAAAACAGAGGTCAGAGACACTGGAAGTGCTATAGATTTGATATTCACAAATTTGAATGAATGGAGTAGAATTGTTAGAAGTTTCTTATGCACTCTGTCATCTTTTTTGCTTTGTCTCTGTGAATGGAGACACTGAACAATAGCATCATTGAAATAAATTTATTCGTATGCACAAGGGCATGATAAAATTCTTTTTTTGCAAATGGAATAATGCTCCACATTACATTTAATTATTCCTTAAGTGGAATGATTTTTGACAGTACTTCTTGCTGTAAGATATTTCTTAATCCCAAGTAACACTGCTTGGTCTAGTAAATGTCAGTGTAACATTTACTGTCTATACAAATCAACTGATGATGTAGATACAGTACTGTAAATGTGTATGTCCAAAAGATTAGAAGGGCTGGGCAGAATAAATATCCACAGTAACATAGCTGCACTTCATTACTCTGACATGTGTTGAACTGAGCATGTGTGTAGACCTTGCATCTTTCAGGTGATCTCATGCTCAGTGTTGGTTACATGTGGCAGACACACTCTACTAAAGAGCCAGATGACATGGGAACTCCAGCATGGGGTGTTCCTTTTGTAGGCTGGGTGCTGTTTGGTGTCTATGAGTCTTGGTAAAGGGGTTCTAGATGCTGCTTTGTGATTTACTGAAAAGTTGTGATGGACTCTTGTTTTTCTTGAAATTTTATTGTGCAAGTTTTTGACATATGTATGACTTTTTTTTAATTATTTATGATTCCTTCCCAGAATGATGTAGTGCAAGCCAAATTTTATTGTTCCCAGATAATGAGAACAGAGAACAAACTATACAATAATCTTAAAGTAAGTATGCTTGCCTTGTATTAAAATCTTGAAGAGTATGCTATACTGGCCAAAAACTCCAAGTGCAAAGTAACAGAAGACCAGCCTGTTACAAGCACAGGCGTGTGTTGGTAATGTTGCTGAGCTTGTTTTTGAGCCAACAGTTTCTGTCAGCTGGATGACTTAAATTCTGAACAGTTAACAACCACCCATTCCTTAAAATCACTTCCTGCCATAGGTGGGAATATAACGTAGACCAATCCTACATCTATGAGTATAGACCCATAAAAATTTCTAGTTATTTTTGCTTTCTAGCTCCAAAAGATTTTAAAACCCCAGCTCCAAGTAAATGTTCTGTCCACTTCAGGCCTCCTTCAGCCCTACAAACCTTATCCACATGTGTACATACAATGATTTTTTTCTATACTTGAACAGTGTACAATCTGAGAGAAAGTCTGCATGTGCCATGTAAGTGACCTCTCTAAACTATGGTAAAACCCACTTTATTCAAGAGCAGGTGGTGCAGCTCCATCAGAGGAGCTCTGCCTCAATCCTCACCCTTCATTTCCAGGTCCCAGCTGTGAAAAAAACTCAAAGATTTGAGGTAATTGATCATTCCATCCCGTTCTTTGCAATGGATGGATTTTCCTCAGTGCGCCATCTAGAAATGTATTTTGTCTTGCTTTGCTTCATGTCTTCCTCAACCATCTTTTAAAAAATTTGCATTCTTATGATATGTACTATTTGTGTGGTGTGTTTTATTTTATTTTTAAGGTTCTTGTCCAGCTCAGATCTGGTTTGCTAAAAGAAGTTATAAATACATTAGAGGCAGCAGTAGAAGTGGATACTCCTCCCTTCGTGAAAAAAACTGAGTTTTCTGAGGAGGTGGTAAGTATACAGTGATGAGAGAATGTTCATGGTACTGGGCTGAGCCATGATAATGGTGGTTCACCTACAGAACTTCAGGTGCCTGACTTCACCCTGCTGTAGTTGTTTGGGTTCTGATGTGTTGCGATGCCAAAGCAGCTGGCTGGCTTCCTCTGCTGTTGGACAAAACACTTAGCTGTTTGCTTCATTTTTTTATTGTGGATCTTGCTTCTAGAAGCTCATATTTCATCTGAATGTGGATGATGTTTTCTCTAGTGGCATTAAATCATTTAATCCCTTGCCTCCTATGCTATTTTCATTTCATAGGAAATGAAAATAAAGTTTCTGATAACAGCAATATTGTTAGGTTGGTAATATATGAAAGACCTGTGACACTGTACAGGGAAGTGTGATATGGGAAATTGTAGCTTTTGCTGTTTAACTGTATTTTACTGTGAAAACTAGCTTTAACAGTCTTGATCAATAAGAAGGCTTCCTTGAGAGCACATAGGTAGCCCTCTCAGTTTGTCAGCATTGCTGCTGCTTTTCCTGAAGCTTATTTAGTATATTCATTTTGGATGGGCCTATAGAACAAGACATTTAAGACTGTGTTATTAATTAAATACTTAGTCTTTCACTGCTGCCTATTAAACAAAAAAATTAATAACTGATATGCAAAATAATAAGTATTAGGAGAAAGGAAGGGCCATCTTTTCAAAACGTAGCACATATATATTAACTGGTATGTTGTAAAGAAATTCTTTAAGCAGCATTTAGTTTTGTAAAGTCATTGCAACAAATGTTGCATATGTTAGTGTTGTATTTTGACTTTGGGAAATTTTTAGCTGCTAAAAGATGATTAAGCATTGGTCCTAACAGTCCGCTTCCACAAAAGTTTATTGATAATAATATTTTTTAAGGGATTTGCTTAACACTTGAGCTCATACTCTTATGTATGGCATACAGAACTTCTCATAAAATAGTCTGAATTTTACTGATTTGTACTGTACTGTACATTTACAAAGATGCATAGTAATAATTAGAATTTTGCTGATCTGGAAAATGGATTCCAGGAAGCAATTATGTTTCCTGGGTTTAAATAGAAAATAATTATGTTTGTCTGCACTAGGACTGAAAATAGGATTGTACAACTTTGAGGAAGTTTTAAATCTAATAAACTCTCTCTAATAGATAACCAGTGCATTTTCCACCATTTTGTGGTGGTGCATAATGTACTTTGGATAAAATCCTCATGAGTCATTGCCTTAGCCACCTGTCTTACACTGTGTACTTTTTTTTTTTACTATGAGTAATTGCTTTTCTTCAATGCGGTGGTAGAATGAGATCTCCGCTTGCTGAACTGTAACCCTCTGTCATTTTCTCTGCCTTAGCTGGCTACAGTCAGGGAAAAGATGGAAGAGAACCCTGACCTTTCTGTCAAATTAGGAAATATTTATACAAAACTACGAGCTTCAGGACGGATAACCATGTGCACACTGGAAGACATGCTTTTCCAGATTCCTAGTTCAAAGAAGACCACTGCAAAGCTTTTGAAACAGAAACAACTGGGCTATCAGGCTGCTAATCCACTTCGGTCAAATATATTGTTAGAATAGTTCAGTATTTGATGCCAAACTGAATTGCTGATAGCATCTCTTATAATCCGGGTTCAAATAAAATATCTTTCCCCCTTTTCCACAGTGAGTGATTTTAAGTTATTTGTATAAAATTTCATTTTAAATACTGATCATGTAGCTTCCGTGTTTCAATTTTGATGCTAAAACCAAGCTATGACAGTGGGTATTTGTGTGTTGTTCAGAAATGAGAGTGATAGAAAGGTTTGACTTTTTCCTTAGGCTCTTGTATCAGGATTTTCCTGTGCTAAATGTTCTGGAAGTGAATGGATGGAAGTGAACAAAGTGGTATGAGTATCTGACCTGACTTCTGTGGTTCATGGGAAGAAAATTTGGTCTTCATCAGATGTAATGTTCTGACTGAAAGGACAGAGGCAGGCAGGAGTCCAGATAAAAGAGAATGGAAGTGCTTGAACTGTTAGTTCAAAGTCTGTAGATCTCAAGAGAATCAGAGGGAAGCAAGCATCTTGTTGTTCACTTTAATATCTTTTTCTTCCAAGGAAATATATTAGTGGGGTTTTTTCCTATCAGCTGGGATCATGGAAATGCCATGGGAATTAGCATGGTAACCAAGTGGTTGCTTTCTCACTTGAAGGAGATTCCTGATCAGAAGTCAGTCTCAGAGTGACTGACTTCACAAATTGCTTCCTTCTAATTTTCTGATATTAAGATTCCTAGGATAAGCAAATCTTGGTTTGCTTACCTAGTCATAGGTAAGCAAATTTGCAACCAAGTCATAGAAAGTTTCTTAGAGCAAATATGATCACGTTTTTAGCTATAATTATATCATCTGCATAGTTTATCCTATTTTTTGATTGAAAAAAGGTACAAAGAAGCTTCTTTTTGTCCGAGCTTTAGTGACTCCAGATCAAATGTGCTTGATTCTAGCAATAAAAAGCTGTTTGTGTCTGTGAGTCCTGTATACCCAAGAATCTGAACTCACTCACCGTCCAGAACAGAAGGAATTGGAAACAGGTATACCTTAACTAGCACATGTGCCTTTGGTGCCTTTGCATGTGAAATGATGAACATGTTGATAAGAGAACTTGGTGGTCTTGTGAGCACCAGACTAGGTGGAACTCAGCTCAGTACTCTCCAAGTTGGGCTGCATTATCTCTCCTCTGCCTTCTGTTTCTTTTATTTTGTCTCTGCCCCACTCAAGCAAATGTCAGAACTCAGAGTATATTTTCTGTGAAAAAATCTCTGCATCTATGTAATTGAAGCCAGTGAGACACTGAAGAAACCCATGCATGGGGAAGGACAGCTTCAAAACAAGCGTGGTTACAGCCCATGGGACGTTTCCTTCTGAAGTTCTAACTCTGTAACTTATTTCTGTCACAATGTGTCCTGTTAATATTTAAAAGGCACAAACACTGTTACAAAGTGGGTGGAAGTTCATGCAAGTGTAAGTGAAGAATAATTTGAAGAGTGTCTCACACTTTTGTGAATTGTGTGTACCGTTTTTATAGTTGGTGACATAGGCTAAAGTATTATATACATTACTGTATTACAGTAATGATATAGTAGACTAAAGTATTACATACATTACTACATACATAGACTAAATGTATTACATACATTAATCTTAGAACACAGCTATTACTTTTTCTGTAATACTGTGTAGTATGTAATTTTACACACATAATTTTCCCTTAGTTGAAAATTCTTTCAACATTTCCGGTAGTATGTGGACCCTTGAGAAGTTCTCAGTCTTTTCTCCACAAATAAATTTGATAGGAGATTTGTAAAGGCTGTTTGCAGTGTGGCAAGGATTAGCGGCAAAAAATTTAGAGGAATTCAGTTTACTCTGTTTATATGGACAGGAGACCTGTCTAATGTCATCTGGTACAATCAGGACAACTGGTATTAAAATGTATAAATGCCACATTTTTAAAGACCATCAAAGACAGTTTGACTGATTTAGCTTTACATAGCAAATACATAAGGTCAGTTTTGTTTAATTTCCTCAGTTGGCACTTTAAAACTTGTATTAATTGCAAGAAACTGTTGCATCCTAGGACTGTGCATGTTTGCTTGTTCATTCTGATCAGAATTGTTTAGGTTGCTAACTAAGGCTGTATCCTGCCTACAACTTGTGGGAATTAACGGCAGGTCAGCAAACCTGTCTGGTTCCGACACTGATCTTAGCACAATTCATTTGTGCCCATGAGAAACTTAGCGTCAACAGAAGCAAGAAACCAAAACAGCAGAGCTGCAGCTGGTGTTTATTAAATGCTTAGAATGCTTAAGATGCTTGTGTTACTGGTAGCTAATAATAGCATATTGTAGCTAAATGATAGCCAATGAATCTATTGTAGTAGTTAAGCAGCCAATAATTGAGTAGCATGAGTGATAAACATAGCAAAGTCTATAAAATGTCTCTGGAGTTCTAATAAAGACCTTTCTGCTTGAATCTATTCCTGGGGTAATTCTGTGTCATGTCTGCCTCAACTGGGACACAACAGAAGTAATCATAACTTCTATTATAATTGTCAATATACCTGATGTTTTCCATTCTTTGTTCCCTTGACTACTTGTTTTCTTGAGGTTTATTTACTCAAGGTAACAATACTAAGTTGATTTTTTAAAAAGAAATAACAACTTTGTCTTTAGAAAGAAATGAGAAGCACTTAAATAACTAACGGTACTTCAGTAGACGAGGAAAGCAGGGACTCAAGATTAAAGGATAGGTTCAAAGAAACATACACAAAATTCAGACACCTAAAATTAGAATGTTGGATGTTGCTCTAGAAGTGTTGTAGAAGACTGGCAACATTTACCCTTAGGAAAAAAAGCTGGGAGAAATGAGCAAGTTCTAATTTTTATGCAGCTGATTTCCAGTGAAGT
Source organism: Platysteira castanea (assembly GCA_013397175.1). Lineage (NCBI taxonomy): Eukaryota > Metazoa > Chordata > Aves > Passeriformes > Platysteira > Platysteira castanea. The sequence goes on along the minus strand of VYXC01002085.1, from coordinate 8,521 downwards.
CTAATTTGTGTCATACAAGTCCCAGAGGCTGTTATTTGGGTAATCCTGGATTTGGGTGATTATTTATGGATTCATCTTTTAGTGCATTAAGATTCTAATCACACTGGCTTTTGTGTTGAAGAGTCTTCAGTCTTGTGCTTAGTTGCGTCTGCTTACGTGGTGTTGACTTCTGGTATCTCAACACCCAAGATCAGGACCCAAACTTAGGGGTTTTGCTGGATTAGAGTGGCTAGAATGTCAAGGGCCGAGTTATTAGACAGCTCTTATGGAGACAGCCGCAGAGAATAGGATGTGCACTGTTACTGCAGCTGATACTAAGTTTATTATCAATGGTGAACCTTGGACTTAAAGAGAAGTCAACATTCTTAAAATTAATTACCTTTTTTTAACAATCTGAAAAAAACCCAAGGCATTTACATTTCAAAGTGAATTACTGCATCTTTTTCTCTAGGTTTCACAGCAAGAGATTGTGTAGGAAGTGCTGCTTAAAATGTTATGTGTAGTAGGTAGCTGAGATGAGGATCCGGTGGCTCTTTGGGATATTCTTGTGTGGAAAATAATTGCTCTTTATCATGTTCAAATGTTCTTTCTTCAGTAAAATGGAACATGAGTTCTGTGCATGTCCTTGCACTGCAGCAGCTTTTTGGAACAGGGATCCAGGAGACAGCAGGTGGCGTTTCTTGACTGTACTCTCCTGCCAACATTATTTCCAGGGTTGGCCTGCAGTGTCACTTATGTAAGGGCAGGGCAGAATGAATGGTTTGCCCTGTGTTTAATGTGTGCCATCTTAAAATGAAAAACCAGGCAATAGAAAGCTGCCTTGTATTGTTGGTAATGGTTGTGATGACTGCAAACCTAGAGATTTACAGGACTTACTTTGAAATTTACAGCATTTATTGAAACAACTCATCTTTGTCAATGATCACAGTACAGTGTTCAAAGTATTCTGTGGAAATCCTAATCCATGAGCTAGATGACAGGCTGTTATGTTGTTTTTTGTGCACCAATGACAATTATAAATGCTTACATTGCTATACCTTTAGGAGAATATTGGACCCATTTTCTGACTTGAATTTTAAAAGTATTCATTCTTATGTTCAGAGAGGATCTGGGTTGTGTGCAGTCTTCAAAGGACTGACGTTCCTCTGCCATAGATGCTTCTGCTTTTCTCCATGAGTTAATACTTTCTTGTTTTTCATATTTCTTTCCACAAACATCTTGAGTCTTGGTAGTGAAGGTGCACATTTTTTGTGCTTCTCCCAAGTTAATTCTCTGCTTCAACACAATAAAAATGAGTGTGAAAGGCTTAGTCGTTGCAGGAGAGCTCAGGAATGCTTCCAGGCCTCAAGAAGAGATTTTAGATATTTAATGTACCTTCTAAACAAGTTTAAATAACATGAAGCAAAGATTTGTTAGAAGTTTGCAGCAGAGTAGAAAGGAGGGACGCCTACAGTGCATAGGTCAAAAGATACTCAACTTTGGTTTTCTTTCAGGCTTTTTTTCAGGGTTGCTTCAGGTTTGCATACTTCTTAGATTTTTTTATTGCTAAATAAGAGACTTCTTTGTTTTTAAACTACATCTGTTGTGGCTGCTTGCATGCCCTTCTACTGTCACATTCTCCTTAGAGTAAGTTTTTAAAAGAAGGTATCATTCACTGCCTTCATCTTCTGTTTCTATTAACCTGATGCTTACAAACAGCATTTTGAACTCAGCAAATGTCTGATTGCCTACTTGCAGACTACTTTTTAAGTAATTTCATTTTCATCTGAATGATAAATTTAAGCAGTGAGATGAACTAGGAACACTTAAAACTGCTACTGGTAGTTCTGGTACTGGTCCTATGTTTTGTAATGTGAAATATAGTGCTATTTTCTTACCTATGTTTGCTTCTGCTATTAAAGCTGGCTGTAGACCTTCAGGGACTTCTGCTGTGTCTTTCCTCTATGTGGTTGTCTGAATTGCAGCATATGCAGTAAAAACTGAGATAGTCTGACTTCAACTCCCTCAGCAGAGATGCTGGTTTTTTCCAAGTACAGATGCTCTAACTACAAGCCCTTGTGTATACCATCAGGTAAGGTCAGCTTCAAAGTCCTTGTGCCAAGCAGCAACTCAAAATAAATGCAGGAGCACTGCTACTCGAGGGAAGTTGAGTTAGGGACCATGTGCACCTATCAGATATATGGGTTCAAAATCAGCTGAGCCTGAATCGTGTGTCTGCCTGAAGGGTAAAAGCCATCTGTTAGTTACAGGAGACTCCTTCCTATTGAGATGTAGAGAGTAATCCAGCAACCAGTCTGGAAGATGTGGAGGTGCTGCCCACGCTTGTTTATCCTTTGGAATTTTACCCTTTGCTGATATTCCATGTGAGCACCTGTAATGCTGCTGGGAGCAACTTGGGAGTGCATTGAGGATGGCTACACTTGGGAGGAGGGTAAAGGGCAGGTGGGACAGATCGTGTCTGTCAGATCCTGATCAGGAGAGAGGGAAAGGTCTAAGTGGGCTAAGTGACAGAGTGTCACAGCTTGGCTGCATGGCTGGTCTCACAGACAAGCCTTTGGCTTCTGTGACCACAGTGTTAGTGAGAACTGGTGGTTGGGTTGGGCTTTGCTTGACAAGGGGGATCTTTGCAAACAAGTTTCCTAACCTAGTGAGGATGGCTTTACACGAGGTATGCCAGGGTTTCCACAACCTGCAGGGAACTGAAGGCAAGGGAGAAAGTGCGGCTGAATGTGGCAAACAGCAAGGCTCTCACACTTCCCTGCAAAAGCAGTGCAACTTGGGACCCATCTTGAGTACTTGTACACAGATCTGTGAGCATAAAGAATAAGCAGGAGAATTGTGTATACACAGCTGCAGACCTTGTTAGGACTATGGTGATGTGGTAGGATAGCTCTCATAAATACAGTTCTGCAGTGGAGGGATGCAGAAAAGAGTGGGTAAGGACAGCAGAGAGGAGAGATTGAGCTCTGAACAGAGCAGGTGCATGGATTTTGCCTTGGGACAGGTGATGAGTGAGTAGTGATCTTGTGGGTAAGGATCAGAGGACAGATCAGCACAGGGATGCTTCAGTGGGTATCTGCTACATCCTGCCTGATAAAGAAGGTGCACTCACACACACACAGACACACACAAACACAGGTGCAGCATTCTTTAGGCAGCTGGAGAAAGTCTCAGTCACAGACCCTAGTTCCTGTCTGGGCCTCAGTCAACCTGCTGGAAGGACAACATAGCTGGACACAGTCAGTCTAGGAGATTTCTGGAATGTGCTGAGGAATGTGCTGTCTCTTTGTGCATATGACAGAGGAGCTGGTAAGGGGAGATGCTCTCTTGGACCTGTGACTCACAAATGCACAGCAATTGCTGGATAGTGTAAAGGGTAAGGGCAACGTTTGCTGCAGCAGTGATGTTTCTTGTGGAGTCAAGAGTGTGAAGTTTAAGATTCTGAGAGGAGGAATCTAGATCCAGAACTTCAGAAGAGTAGGTTTTGGCACGTTATGGGACTTACCTCCAGGATCCTGTAGGAAACTACCCCTGAACAAAAAAGTCTGGGGTGATCTGATTGATCTTCAGAGGCAACGTTCTTGGAGCACTAGAATGATCTGTCTCAATGTGCATAAAGCTGAGCAAGCTGGCAAAGGACTGAATGAATAGAGAGCTCCTGACTGAGCTCAAACACAAAAAGGTGTACACAGAAGGTGGAGGTGGGGTAGGCAACCCAGGAGGAATGCAAAGACATTGACCCTGCATACAGAAATGAAGTCAGAAAAACCAAAGCTTAGTTGCAGGTGAAACTAGCAAAGAATGTGAGGATGGCAAGAATGGTCTTTGGTGAGGATACTGGCAACAAAAGAAAGGTTATGGAGAATGTATCCCTACTGGTCAGTGGGACAGGGGAACTAGTGACGAACGACAGGGGAAAAAAAGACTGAGGCACTCTGCCTTTATGCCACCAAGCTGGTCAGAGGAAAAGAGGCTGAGAGAAATGGGTTTGCTCAGCCTTAAGAAGAGAAGGCTTAGAGAAAACCTTATTCCTGTCTACAGCATGACAAACAGATGGTGGAGCTAGACTATTCTCAGAAATGCATGATGATAGGATTGGGCACAATGGTCACAAGTTGAAACATGGGACAGTCTGATCGGATACTGGGATAAAAGAAGTTATCATGAGAGAGATTACATACTGAAATAGTTTACCCAAAGAGGATGTAAAATCCTTATTCTTGGAGGCCTTCAAGACTCACCTGGAACTTGGACATGGCCCTTAAGAAATTTGACTTGATTAGACCTGCTCTGAGCTGGGGTTTGGAGGTCCATTTCAAACTGAATTGTTCTGTTATACACGTGGGTGACCTACTGGCTATCCTGTCTTGTTAGAAACAAATGAAGATTCCATATTCCCAGAACACCATGATGTAGCTGTCTTCTACACAATTGTATAGAAAAGTTTCTCTTTTTAGTCTCTTCGATACTGAGACTGGTGATTACCCAACCGGGTCCCAATTCTCACTTGAGGTGTCAGGGTTATGAATTACAATGGAAGTTCTGGACTCAAACCTGGCCTCTCTGTTGCCCCTTTTCTACCCAGAATATAGCAGTGCAAATTCCCAAATCATATGACAATCATGTGCTCTACAAATAGTCATGATGATAGCTAGTCTGGCTAATTCCATCACAAGATGGTATATGCTTGCAGCAGCCAGCCCCTGCATCCACTCCAGCACCTAATCCGGAAAAGAAATTGCCATCTTAATTTACATGAAGGTGTTTTTTTCAAGGTTTTGTATTCTAGATAGATGTAAGATGAACTTTTTTTATCCAGTTTCCTAAAGTGGTAAGCTAGTCCTTTTTTTCAGTTTCTATGCAGTTAAGGGAAGTTTGTGGACTCTCAGTCTCACTGACCTGTGTGAGGTGCTTGAAGGGAGATTAGGGCCTCATCCATATCCAGCAGAAACTGCAAAATCAAAATGAAATAGAAAATTACCAGTCTTCTGTCTCCTAGATAATTCAGGCTAGCAAATTATCACATTTACTTTAGGAATTGGACATGTCTTGTAGCAGGAGACTTGGCAGCACCAATCTTGATGGAAAATTTTAGAAAAGAGTGTTGGAAAAGATAACTTAATAGTGACACTTGAAACAGCTGTGTGAGAATTCCCACGTGTCATGGTTTAACCCCAGTCAGCAGCCAAGCCCCGTGCAGCTGCTCACTCACTCTCACCAGGGGGATTAAGGAGAGAATTGGAAGGGTAAAGGCTGGAGAACTGATGGGCTTAGATAAAAGCAGTTAAAGAGGGAAAGTAAAAGCTGCCACATGCAAGCAAAGCAAAACAAGGAATCTACTCACTGCTTCCCATGGGCATGCCACGGCAGTTCTCTGGGAGAGCAGGCCCCCTCATGCAAAATGGTTACTGGGGAAGACAAATGCCATCACTGCAGGTGTGCCCCCGCTCCTGTTTCTTCTCCGAAATTAATACACTGAGCATGATGCCACATGGTCTGGGATATCCCTCTGGTCAGTTTGGGTCACCTGTCCTGGCTCTGTCTCCTTCCAACCTCCTAAGCACCCCCAGTCCCCTCCCTAGTGTGGCAGTGCCAAAAGCGGAAAAGGCCTTGGCTCTGCATAAGCCCTGCTCAGCAAATGCAAAAACATCTCTATATTATCAACCCTGAGTTCAGCACAAATCCAAGCTCCATGCCAGCCACTGAGATGAGAATTAATTCTACCTCAGCCCAAACCAGCACACCAAGTTAACAACTCCCTTGGAATTATTCCATCTGTAAGTACTTAGAAGTGCTCTAACACTTCTTTCATCTTTATGACAGTAAATGAACCTTGCTCTGAATGGCAAGATTTTAATGATGGGTTTTTTTGTTGCTGACTTAACTGTTAGAAAGAGTGGTCCTGCACTCCTTTCAGCCACCATGTGCTGTAGAACTGGAGACAGAGAGTCCAGCATAATGTGTTGGAACAGAAAAGAGAATCAGTTGACAAATTCACTTTACATAATTTGAAAACTCCTAAGTGTATGCTTAAACATGAGCAAAATAGTTTGGGAAACTTCTCATCCTCCTTCTCTATAATACCGTCACTTGGGGAGGGGTAAAGGGAAGGGAGGAATAAAAAGGAGAAATAAAAGGCAGAGACATTGTTGAGAACTTCTTCTTTATGTTTGAAGCTTTATCAGTTCTCACATCAGAATGACAGAAAAAGAGAACTGTGATGGAGAAAGTATGATACATCTACAGAATTGCCATAGTGGTTAAGTACTTTCAGGGGAAATTCAGACCACAAAATTTGCTCTGCTGCACTTTTACTACCCTTTGGAAGGGTTTAAGATTTGTAAGCATTGGCAAATAAAAGCTTTGAAAAATTTCTCACCAAGTGCTAAGAAAAGCGTATGCTTGAATTTAGGAAAGAACCTGCAGTGTCTGTTACCCTAATGCAGCTCTTTATGGACAGTCACACAGATTAAAACCTCAGCATGTCAAATTTCAGGCCTGGGAGTTTACACCACATGTACCTTTTCATGGCCTCAACTGGTCAGACTGCAAGGCATTTCTCCCTTGAGTTGTCACATATCTTTATCTTCTCTGCTTTTCCAGACAAAGCAGTTTCCAACCTTGAAGATTGTGATGTGGAAAGTGTGGTGCCTTGTAATATTTACATTACCAAAGACAGTTTTAGATTTTTTTTGTTTTTTTTACATATGTTTGTAACCATCTTAGTGACACCTCTATTTTGGGTTGATTTTTTTAAATTCTTACAAACTAAGCACCAAACTATAGAGTAACTTACACTGGAAGAGATTTCTGGAGCTCACTTTGTCCCACCCCCTATTACATATCAGAAGAGAATAGCATGAAACATCATCAGAGAAAGGAAATTAAAAGCCTTGCCTGTGCAGTTGTAGCCATGTGGGTGTAGCTCACTTTTCTACCAGTGAAATTAACCTTGTTCTTTCACTTTTTATTCCTTTTAAGAAGCATGTATTTTCAGTTAACTCTCTTGCTTCACACATGGATATAGGTAGCTCCTGTTCCTGCCTCGTCCTAAAATGATTGTGAGTGTTTTAAGTATGGACTGAGAACCACTCCAAGTTAGGGCTTGCAGTAGTAACTAGCTTTTATTGTTTTCTCCTTAAGCTGGAGTGCCTAAAAGCACTGTGATCTCCAGACAGTGGAGCGAAGAGCTGTTCTTGCACTGACAGGTGATTTTAAGTAACTCACCCCTGCTCCATTCTATTCTGCCCACAGATTATTTCTTACCTACTGGGTAAATACAATCAGTCATCTTCTGCTACAGGTGAATCTCTCCAATAAATAGTTCACAATTTGAAGTCCCATGTACTTCATTAATATTCTTTTCATATTTATAGTATTCTTTTAAATATCTTTTCCTTAGGGTCAGAGTATATGTACAACTTCCAGAACCAGGTCAGTATTTCCCATGCCAGTTATCTAATGGAGTACTTACATAGTTAGCTGTGGAAGCACCCCCCTGGGGGAAGGGCCCTGGGAGTTGAGGCATGGTTACACGGGGTTACCAGGCTCCCTGGTGTTATCCTGTTCGTTATTGGTTATTGGTGTTTTCCCCGCCCCGAAAACTGTGGTTGTCCCATGATTCCTGGGTCTTTGGTGGTCAGTTCATGCCTGGCCTGATGGCCATGTGGCCGGTCTGTGTCTCATCTGGCTGCCATGCGGTCAGAGAAATAAAACATCCATGAATATCTACCAAAAATATTGTTCCTGATTCTTTCCACGGGCCAAACCTGTCTGCCAGGGAAGGTTGCAGAGACCCCACCGCAACAGATGGTGGAGAAATTGCGGACATTTTGACGATCCCTAGACCTCTGAAGACAGCTTGAGATGAGCAGCGAAAATTCTGAGAAGATCCACAAGGAGTCAGTGAGTAAGAATTCCCTGGGTCTTTCTCCTTGCTCACCTGGTTTGGCTGCTCTGTCTTGGACCATGGAAGAATCGTGGCTTTCTGAACCACAAAGGGACATTTATCTTGAACTGGAAAAGATGCTTGAGCAGCAATTTGCAAATTTTAGTTTAATTCAGGCTAAAAAGGAACTGAAACATTTCCTGCCATGGTTGTTTAAAAACTTCTTCTATGTTTCTCGGGACTTAATTCTTACGAGAGATTTTTGGGAAGATGTTTTGACTCTGTTAATGTTTCAATCGAAGCTTATGCCGATGGAAGAATATTTCCGTGAGTATTATCTAATTACAGAGGCTGTAGAGCAGTATCAGCGGTGTTCCTGAGGGGAGAGCCGACCCCCTCCCCTGGCAGAGAACATTGACCATGACCACGACCACGTGGCCAACTTGAACATGCTCAAACTCCGCGGCAGTGCGTGTCCCGCTGTGGGCGCTGCTCTCACCTCGCAGCCACGACCCCGTGCCCTGAGTGCGCTGAGAAAGGTGGCGAAGCTGTTCCCGTGAGCGGTCTTGGCAGCGGCTGTAGTGGATGCGGGTGGCCCACACTCCGCCGGCCCCCGCTCAGCGCGGCGCTGCG
>VYXC01002081.1:6414-18015 GCA_013397175.1 Platysteira castanea | reverse complement strand
AGTATTTTTGGTGGGTTTTTTACTGAGCTTGATGTTATATGGTATAGAATATTCTTTTCACCAGCTGGGGTAATATTTTATTAGCATATTGCAATTTCAAAGTATGAAAATTATCTAAGCAACCTTCACAATAGTTTTCCAGGTGGTGTATTAGCTTAATTTTGCAGATACAGGAACACTAAGCTGTTAGGAATTAGGTTTATGCCTGGAAGAAAAAACAAAATATTTAAAAAAAAAAAGACAAAATATAGTCCTCATGGGTATTTCATTCAATAGTAGATGAACTTTGTAACAAAGATTTACAGAGGTTTTGTGACTTTAGACATCTGTTTAGATGCCTTGTGGAGTGAGTGATTATTCTGCAAATCATGCCCCACTGAGAAAGTTTTGGTGTAAGGCCATTTCTCTCAGGTAATTTGTTTTACATATATCCAATCTAAGCTGGGTACACAGCCAGGTGCTGCACTAGTGGACGAGTTCTACCTCTTATTACATCTATATAATATTGTGTGTTAGACTATTTCAAATACTCACATCTGTAGTTTTTATGTTCTGTGGTGTTTGAATGGAAATTTTACATTTGCACAGGCCTAGTTTTGTGACTTCTGCAAATTTAGCAAAACCCCTTCTTTCAAAAGTATTTTTACATGGTTTTAATGGAATCCTGTGATATATTATTTATTTACATTTATAATATGACTGCTGCCTTACCAATTTGCCCATAATTATGTTCCTTAATATTTGTCTGAGTGCTTATCTATCTTACTCTTATTGGAGATTAAGGACAATCAGGCCAAAATTGTTGCTACTCAATATCCATTTTCCTTCTCCTTTGAATATTTTCAGTCATATACTCATAGGGAACAGTAACATACACATAGCTTTAGCTAGTGAATTATAAAGCAAGCTTTTTAAAATATTCTTTGTATGGAAAATCACTCAGGAATATTATTCAGTGAATATTTAATCATAAAGAAATCTGTTTATTTGCAAATAAAAATCAGAAAGGAAAAAAATTCTAAGATTCTGCTATTCTTATTTGGAGTAAATCAGCTGTATTTCTCTGTGCTTCCTGCAAGATTATTCAGTCCACAGCAAAGTCAGTTTTGAGAATTGTAGCCTTAGGGGATAATTTGAAGAAATTCAATTGTAGTCCTGTCTGTGGGAACATTATTTATGGGTGATGATGTACAAGGACTAAAGAATGCAGACTGATTGTAAAATCTTAGAGGAAAAACTTTTGCAGATTTTTTTTCTTCAACTAAGCAAGTTGACAATGTGTAGCTGCCAATAAGAGAATCAACAGAATTACAGAACATTAAGATATAAAACTAAAATATTTTTCTATGCAAGTCAAGGATGTTGGAACTAGGTGATCTTTAAGGTCCCTTCCAACCCAAACCATTCTACGATCCTATTCCATTCAATTCTAAATTCAGTCAAATTATAATGAATATTTTAGGTGGGATCCATCTGACCAGATGCAAACAGGTACCTTGTTCATAGTAGACATCTGAGTGAAGATCTAAAATATTCAGATTCATCTCATTATGAAGTGTTAGTTTCCCCCAGCTGATTGGATGTCTACAATGTGTCCACATTTAAATCAGATCTGATTACTCATTCCTATTAGACCTGTTTTATCTACTTACACTGAAATATTTTGGAGCAACAGGCTTTGCATGAATATTCTTCTGGCTTACAATGAAAGGAACTAAATTTTCACCTTTAAATATCTTCATCCTCTGTCATCCCTAATATCTCTGATCTCTGATCCTCTCTCTTCATAACCACAGATGATTCTGTCATCTTCATAACAATCAACAGCTTTGTCTCTTGACATTTTTTTATTTCATTTTGGAATGGATGAAACAACTGATTTTTGAGAATGCTATTTTAGGAAGTTCTGAAAAAGTATTTATGAATTTGCTTTTTCTTTCTAGTTACATTTTTGGAGAATCTAGAAAAAGAGAGACAGCAACTGACATAGTCAGTGACAGGATAATTTGATCTACGGTTCCCTTTGCTAAGTGGCTTATCTTTCTGACTGAGACATGTTTCCACTGCTGCACATTCCTTCTTAATAGCTTAATGCAACTGTACATAATACTGATTCTTGGTCCAATCAGAAAGCAAAACCAACCTGCTCTTAATTGGTTATAACAGAAAAAGTGTTGGACATAGTTCTATGTCACTAGTAAATTCTAAGTAAAAAAGAATGAGGGATATATTCCACAAATGTATTCATAGTTTATAAAAGGGTTTCAGTAAAGGCAGGAACATTGCTGCAGGCCAAGTTCACCTTGAAAATATATAAAGCGTAGGCATTTTCTGTCAGATTTATATTTTTCTATTATTTGTTTATTAATCTATACAATATAGATATCTAAACAGCCTCCTAACTAGACGTAGAAAAGAGTTTGAATTGAACCAAAAGATAAAACATTCAGGAAAGGAAAAAAAACCTCCTGATGTATAAAGGTGAGTAGATAACACATATTTCAAAAGGATGAAGGTGATATTTCCATTGATGAAACTAACAGAGAAAAGTTCAAAAAAAAGTTGTCTGTCAAGGCAGAATAAAAGAAGTCTGCTGAAAATAAACACTTGAAAATACGTTAAAGAAAGAGACAGATTGAACTTAAGATGTACCTAACATTTGTTGCCACAATGTTGTGTGGGTGTCAACATGAAAGTACAAGAAGAATGAAAAGCATTTTCTTTTCCTTCAGAGTTGAATGCCAAGAGCAGTACTCACATTTTTCTGGGTACATGAGTTTACACAATGTATTCTAAAAGTTGTAGAAAGAAAGAAAATAAAGGTGCATTAACATAAAAAAAATTGATAGATGAAACAACATTATAAATAACTTAAATCAGATTTAAGTAAAATTAAAATTAAGGATGCATGAAAATAAAATAAGAAATTGCACATAAAAATACGTTATTCAATATTATTTTTCATTTTAAGTAGTGCAAAGAAAAAATGAAAAGGGGAAAGAAAATGTCAGTGAAGTTATCTCTCCCAGAAGGAATGGCCAATGAAGAGACTTATTTATTGCAAAGAGTAAATTCAGAGTAGTCCCTATGACTTACAAATTGTGTCTGCCTCTAATACCCTTCCACTCAAAAACAAAGCATATGAGAAGGAAAAAGCAGTCAATGGCAAAAAATGATTGAAGAGAACTTCCCTCCATGTGGTGAACAACTGAGCAATTCAGTATGGATCAATGTTCAGAAAAAAGATAGCTTAGAAAGATACTACAAATTACAGAAGATGTTAATATGGGTTGTTTATTACAACAAAAAATATAGGGGCTTGAGATTAAACAGTTCGGTGAAAATCTGAAATGAAATTAAGTGGTTCTTCATCACTAAGTGGTAGATCTGTACGGCTTCTGGAATAACCACAGATTCATAGATCGTAGACTAATTTACGTTGAAAGGGACCCCTAGAGGTCCTCTAGTCCAATTCCCCCCTTTGAAGCAGTTTGTATCAGACCAGAAAACCCAAGACTTTGTCACAGTCTTTGTAGGCAAGCTCACACCTGCTGCTTAACCATCCTCGTGATTAAAAACCCAACCAAAGAAAGAAAACCAAACAAAAAACCTCAATAAAGCAGTGAAGAAAAAAAACCCCTTTACTTTCTATCTGATCAGAATTCTCCATGTTCCAAATTGTATTCACTACTTTTTGTCCTGTTATTGAGTGCATAATAGAAAAGGTGCCCTTTGTACCATGCCAGGAAGACACCAGTAAGATCTTCCTTAGCCTTCTCCTTTAGGATGTACAAACCCAGTCTCTCAGCATCAAATATCTACTGCAGACATCTGTGTATTGTCGCATTCAGAGATCAAATGCTGAATTAGATGGATTTGCCTTGAGCGAGTTTGGACACTGGGCACTTTACTACCCCCTGAGCCTATTGGAATGGAGATTAACAAGGTGATAAAACTATGAGAACAGGCAACATTGAAAGAAAATGTGATGAGATGTCAAAAGCAAATCATCAAATTGAATGATAATTAAGACTTTTTTATTTTGTCATGCTTTGCATTCCCAAATCTGTTTGATATTAATAAATTCAATAAATTTCTCTTTCTATAATATAGTTAATGATATCTCATATTCAAACACACTGTAAAAAGCTTTATATATTTTAGTGGTTTTTTTCCCCTTTTGAAAGTGCTTCATGCAAAATATTTTAAATTTCACAGGATTTCATTAAAAACTAACATTGATTGTCTTTTGATTGTGCTTTTTCCTCTTATTTTTCCCCCTGATTTACCACTGACTTTTCAAAGATCTTCAGCTGGGGACAAGAAGCAAATGAAAGCAACAATGGAACTGTATTTTTACTACTTTAAAATTTTACAAAATATGTAGAACAAGCTTAAGAAAATTTGTCTGTAATTACAACAAAATAAAAATCAATCCAAGACATTCTCATTTCTATTAAACTCTGAAGCAGGAACAGAAAAAGAAATAAGAAAGAATAAGACTAAAGTGTAAGAAAAATAAAAGAAATGGAAGTAAATTAAATTTCAAACAATTGAGAAAAAAATCAGAAATATTTCTATTATGAATCTTATAGACAATTTATAGAAAATCGGTTTTCTTCATTAGTTTGCTATTTGCCTCTTTGAGGAGTACCAATAAAACACTTTTTCTTTTGATATAAAAACCTATCTTTTTGAAAATCAATCAAGTGTTTGAATTTGAGACTTGCTGAGGAATGAAACTGTGCTATTCAGCCCATGTTCAATATTTTTAAAGTATATAAACCCTGGTGAAAACATAGGGAAGCAAAGTGAGAGTATTTGTCTCTTCCTGACCAGCTCGAAGGAAAATATTTTAGATCAGTGGTAACAACAATTTCTTGTGGATTGTTGGAGTTTCAGCTTGTAATTTAAACCGGTGTTACACTGAAAGTGAGCTGGTTCCATCAGAAGCTACAGAGCCTAAAAGAAGACCTAAGAAGGTAACAATGTGATATTTAGTAACTCCGATGTTGCGGGGATCCAGCAAACGCTGGACGANACTCCTAGGTTTTATCTTTTCCAAAATTGACGTTGGATACCAAGATTCAATTAATTTTATTGTTTTCCGAGTCCAGAAAGGAGTCAAATTTTGACTAAACTAGTCCTTCAGGAATTCTCTGGTCCAGCATGGGCCCCCAACAAGGATCACAAGTCCTGACAGAAAATCTGCAGCAGCATGACCCCCTCAGAACAACAGGTCCTGCCAGGAGCTTTTTTCAGCACACAGTCTCTATGGATGTGCCTTCTTCAGGCACACCCATCTGCTCTAGAATGGAATCATCCACGAGCTGCAGGGAAGATATTTGCTCCATCATGAAACCGCATGGGCTGCAGGGGACAGCCTGCTTTGCCATGGTCTTCACCATGGGCTGCAGGGGAATCTCTGCTCCAGTGCCTGGAGCACCTTCTCCCTGTCCTTCTTCCCTGACCTTCATGTCTGCAGGGCTGTTCCTCTCACATAATGTCACTCTTTTCTCCAGCTGCTGTTGCACAACATTTTTTACATTTTCTCAAATATGTTGCCACGTGGGTTGCTTCTAAGGTCGTGGATTTTCTCAGCTCTCACCAGCAGCAGGTTTTTCCTGGAGGCAGCTTGAACTGGCTCTGCCTGATACGGGGAAAGCTTCTTGTGTCTTCTCACAGAAGTCACCCCCAAAGCCCCTCTGCCAGCAAAAATCTTGCCATGAAAACCCAATATTGTGTGTGTATGTGTAAATACACACACATAAATACACATAAATACAGTACTGTGTGTGTATCACAGTAAAATCACTGAAATAGATTGGTTTAAGTGAAGTGCAATAAAAGTCTACAGCTTCTGGAATTCGACTGAGCTGTGAATTATGACTGTTGTTGATGTCACAATATGCTTGCTTCCACCAAAGCTGACTGTCATCTGTTTTTAATACGGACAATATTTATGTGAATCTGCCAATATAATCCGAATGTCAAGTTATGGACATGAGGAGAAGGAGTGATATATAACTAGAAGGCATTTTTTCCTTCTGTAAGTAAATGATGAAAAGCAGTAAATCTATAATAGTACTTCAAAACACAGTCGTGAGTCCTGAAGTGCTTTGCTGTATTGTATTTAAAACAGATCACATGGCTCGTAAAGCTCCACAGAAGAGAGGTCTGTAAGAAACCATATGACCTCAGTTACATACATTAGGGTGACTCATCCAACACTATTTGTATCCGAAAAGGCGATTGTGGAGCCATGATTAGCCATATGTTGTTAATGATATGGCTTTTGGGCCTGTAATCAATTAACTCAGAGTAGAGCAGTTCTGAAGTAGTGTCCAAATTTGTGGAGTTGCTATATAGTTTAAATGATTGAAACCACACTTCATTACAGAAGGAATAAAAATGCACAAGAATAAATACATTATATGAAAAATCAACTCACCAGTTCTCTGTATTTTCCTTCAAAACTTAGTACATTATTTTTCACTGTGACTGCTTCAGAAATACAGAGTGAATACAATAGCTTCAAAATGCACTGGTTCTGCTTAGTTTTCTTTTTCAAAACATATTTTTGCTGAGAAATGGCATGCTGAGCTATACACTACTCATTTCATAATAACTGTGTTTTTAAAGGAAAAAAAACCCCACAGATCTTCAAATCTAACAAAAAATTTTCCTATCCAAACCCCAATAACAACTTTACCATATTTCACTACATATGAAATATGGTGCTGCAGTAAAGCATTGGTGCTTTACCGCAGCAATGAAGTTACCGAGCCTCTATAATGATAATAGATAATCAGACTATCAGACAAGACATAATCAGACTATCCACAAAACCAGTAACTATTCTGTACTAAAGAAATTTACTGGATTATCTTAGTCCCCAAAACAAAAACTAATGAAATACCCACAAAGCTTACTTTCATAAACTAGAGGTAAGAAAAAATATCTGATATGTGAACTATAGTATTAATATTACCTTTCAGCTTTTATCATGAAATGAAAACATCTTTCTCACCTCTCTTTCAGTGATCATGTGTGTCCCATCTTACACCATATTTTATATTTAATGATATTTTAAGCTTGATTTGGTACCCAAATAATCCCTTCCACCCCATGTTGTGCACAGTTCGTAAGTATTATCATGTAAGATTATTGAGGTATATTTATGTCCAGAATCTGCTCCTGGACACAGAAGTGGTTCTACAATTCTTCTATCATAGAGGCAAAGGCTTTTGTGTTTCTTCTCAAGACAATCAATCATGACTCAAATTTTTGTTACTTAAGAACATACTTACCTGAAAAAAACACGAGTAGTCATAGGTTTTACAGACATATTTATCTGATATGGGCTTATATGGAAAAGGTGAATAAAGCATGACTATCAGTTATTTTCGATATTGCAAGAAGAACATGAATTCAAATAGGAAATATTAAAACAAGAGAGTGAACAAACACAAAAATTTCTTTCTCACAATGCAAAATTAGTTTGCATAATTCACTGTCACAGGAGGGTTTTGGTTCCTGAGAAGTATAAGATGGTTAAGGAAGTGATTAGGAAATTCATATTAAAAAAAAAATTGATTGCCGTTAAGTACAATGGTCTAAATGAAGCTGGGGGGTTGGAAAAACATCTTTTACTGATGGGTGCTGGAAATAATGGCTCCATCTATGCTATTACTAAAACTCTTCTCAGCATCTGCCTCTAGCTAATAGCAGAGATCAGAAAGCAGTTCAAGTAATTTTGTTTTGTACAACCAGTTATACTAAAGTATCAGATCTATGCAAGTTCTCTGGGAGAAAAATATCACAATCTGTTTTTCCATTATATAATTTCAGTGTTAAATGTCTGAATTGAGTATTGATCAAAGTAGTCTTTCTAAATTAATGTATATTCAGAACTTATTTCGCCTTAAAATATTTCTTTCATGATTGATTGGTCAATAGGGCAGTTGTAGATCAAGACTTACTGAAAAAATGTCATTAATAATCCTTATTGTTACAGTAGTATGAGAGTGAAGGCTGAATCCAGGCAAAACTTCTTATTGAAACGAGAAGGTCTTGGTGAGCTGCAATTACAAAAAACCTAAAATAAAATTTTGCTTAACCACAGTGATCATGGAGAGGGGACGGAAGATAACAAAGGAGAAAAAGAGAGAAAATGAAGAAAAAGAAAGAAAGAATCAGGTGCAAGAATATTAGACACCTGCATTTCCTTAGTGCTCCATAAGGTCACTGGACTGGAATATGCTTTCACATACACTCAGCAAATTCAGGAAAATTTCTGCTGAAGTCAACAGTTACATACATACAAAAGTGTATAAGGCCCACTGTGTCTGCAGACACAATTCTGTACATTCAGTATCTGGCTGTTTTGCAAGTAGAGGTGCCCTACTGTGTTTCTGTTCCAATGAAAGGATCTGGAAGTGCTTCAAAACAAAAAACCCTCACTAGTCCTTTGAAGCTGGCCTTTGAACCTACTGAGCCAGCTGGCAGCAACATGGTATGGGCATGATATTACCCTGGTTTTCTATTGAAGAGCTGTATACAGATGACAAAAGGAGAATGAGGTAAATGCACAAAATAGGAATGAAGACATTTCAAATATAGACAGAATAATATGAAAAAAGTAACAAAATAATTTTGAAGTAGGATAGGAGGAAGCAAATGAATGTATTGTATTGATGATCTTAAATAGAGTAGGTTTGGGTGTTTCATTTTTCTATGAATGTTAATAACATTTTGCTGCCAGATGTTCTTCATCAGACTCTTACTTCAATGGAAAATATTTTAGAATGATTTACATTTTACATCTTAGAACTGGAAAAGGAAAAAAGCTTTTAAAGCAAGAAAATTCATATATATATATACATGTATATATGCACATAAACAAAAAAACAACCACCTCTTTTCCTCCATGTTAGAATGCTCAATTTATGTTCAAGTGGAATGACTAGTTGTCAAGGCTGGCTTAGCTAATTTCTTGAGCACAGAGGAATACGAATATTGTGCCATAGAATCATTATGTACCATGAAAGACCTTTCAGCTAACATGGTAAGTGATGAAGTACATAGTACAGTTTGCCTATGACAAAGAGTATGCCAATGTTCTGGTGTCTCTCTGTGTGAAGCTCCTATGTACCTGCTCTCTCTCTCCTCTGCAGCACAGTATACAACACCACAGAGGCCCTGGTAACACCTTGGGGAAACAAACTTCTTGCTTTCCAAATTCTTAGCATAAGATAAGGCGGGGAGAGTTGTTTCACAGAGTGAATAATCACACACTGTGTTCAGTTTCTTCTTTTCATGTCAGAAAACCTGTTCCACACCATACGGAGAGATCTTCTCTTGCATCATCCTCTACTAGAAAAAACAGCATCTCTTGTCACAGAGATGACTGGATACCACAGTGGGATTCAGTCACCTAAGCTTAGGCATCTAATGAACTGTGGATGCTACAGGGTGTCCCCTAGCTGCCAATTTGCAAAGTCTCAGATTTCCTTAAGTCCTGTGACATTACAGCTAGTCATACAGAAATCTTGTATACTGTATGGTCTCTCAGCTGTCATGAGAGGCTTATGTCTGAAAACTAACCCAAACCCTAGTCAACTGTGCGTGCATACAGCTTGTTACACTTAAATGCCTTTTTCTAACAGTAGAGCATCTGCTGCAATAGAGAGAAGATGCTGAGTTCTGGGCTTATCTGTTTACAAAATGACCTGACTTGAACAGCTGTATATCACTTTACTTTTCTCATTTCCTTCACAGTTGCAGTGATTTGCCACCTATAGGCTACAGTCTGTTTTGTCTGAATTTCGTTTGTGTTAATTGACTTTTTTTTTTTCCAAATTAATTATTTTTGCATTTGAAGTTAGGGCATGGTGAGGGACATAGCCATTATGGTGTCATAGGTGTACTTTGAGGAATAAATATGAAGGCCAAAGACCATACTCATTCTTCCTGCCAAGATGTGTGACTAGATTGCACAGCCAGACCTACATTTTGGAGGAAGCTCATGATAATTCCATAAATAGGTGCTTATGATTAAAAAGACAGTTATATTTAAAATTACACTTGACAGAATTTCTATACTGTAACCATGCACTTTGTATGCTGTATTCGTGCACTTACAAATGAACAGTAATTAATGAATTAATTTGACTTCATAAAGTCTATTGTGTCTAGATTTGTTATTCAACGACAGCTGTTTATAGTAGATCTAAATTTTTTGTGATATTAATCTTTAAAAGATACTACCTGAACACCTCAAATGTAAATCCGCTCTTGGTATGTTGAGCTCGTTTTGAACTTCAGTAGATTCAAGAATCCATAGCTGCTTCTGCAGCTCATTTATGCTCTAATGGCATTTTACTATAAGATGAAAAAAGTAATTCCCTAGGAAAACCCTGTCCTAGTTTTGTCTGGTATAAACTTAATTTTCTTCACAGTAGCTGGTATGGGGCTATGTTTTAAATTTGTGTTGTAAACAGTGTTGATAATTCAGGGATGCTTTAGTTATTGCTGAGAAGTGCTTACACAGACTCAAACCCTTTTCTGCCTTTCATCCCACACCTCCAGTGAAGAAGCTGAGGGAGCGCAGTTATTTGGGAGAGGACACGGCAGGAACAGCTCACCCTAACTGACGCAAGGGATATCCCACAGCATACGGCATCATGCTTAACATAAAAAGCTGGGTAAAGAAGGAGGAAGAAGTGAGGGTGTTTGTCTTCCCAAGTCACCGTTACTTTTGATGGAGCCTGGCTTTCCTGGAGGTCTCTAAACATCTGTCTGCCTGTGGGAAGTGGTGAATGAATTCCTTGTCTTGCTTTGCTTGTGTGGGTGGCTTTTGCATTATTTATTACATTGTTTTTATCTCAACCCACAAGTATTCTAACTTTTATCCTTCTGATTCTCTCCTCCAACCCACCAGAGAAGACTAAGGGTATAGCTGCATGGTGCTTAATTTCTGGCTGGGGTTAAACCATAACACTCCTTTCCCTGTGATAGAGACCTTCTGTTACCTATTCCACATTTGTTACTGTACTGTCACTCAAACTGTAAAGTTTTGCATGCTTTAGTTGGCTTTTGTAGAGAGGGTTTTAAAAACATTATACTGTCCCTTATATGCTTCTGAAAAATTTTCTAAATCCTTTTATCAATTCTAATGCAAATTCAGTACCTTAAAACAGAAAAAAAACAGCTGGTGTTGAATTGAAAGGAATCAGTGCCTCAAGGGTAGTGAAACTGAACTTATAATTATTGATGGAATGGCATATTTAAATGACCTAGAAATATATGTGACTGAAGGTTCACACTTCAGGGCAAAATATGACAAAAACAGTATTCATAATAAGGTATGTATTGGTATTTATATGTTTAAGGTCATCATATGTTTTTTTAGGGAATTTAATGCAAGGACATTAAATACCTTGTGGTACACCTATGCAAACTTAGACAACATATGAAATATGTTTGTATGAACAGAAGCAAATTAAAGGGAAAGGCAAATTAAGCACTGGTTTTTTTCTAAAAGAAGTTGTACAATTTTCTGTGCTCTACCTTGACTGAAAAAGCTTTTCTTTTCTTTTT
>VYXC01002079.1:342796-396934 GCA_013397175.1 Platysteira castanea | reverse complement strand
GTGCAGTATTGCACATATGTCGTCGTAGGAATATATATACTATTCCCCAAAAACTCATCTAGTCTATCCGCCACCCCCAAGGGATTGTCCATCAATTTTCCCATTTCCTTTTTGAAGGCTCTTACGTCCCCGGTGTTAATAGGAATATTTATAAAGCCAATTACTCCCGGTGCCGTAGGTATTTCCCTTAAAGGGAGTAGTTTTTGCTTATCCGTCCCATCCTCATTAAAATCATCGGGCATTTTCTTTGTCTGGAGCCGTGTTCTGCTAGCGGGAGGGGAGTGGGCTCTCCCGCTGGGGACGACTTGGTTCTCGCCCTCCGCCTGCAGCGGCGGTGGTGGAGGTTGAAGACGAGGGTAGATTTGCGGCACCGGACCTTGTGCTGCGGCACCCTCTATTTGGGGTTGTACCTGCACCGGTTGCTGTTGTGGGTGAGTGGCATCGGGGGGTGGTAGATGGTCCAGGGGGTCCCATTCTTTTTCCCGAGCAGCGAGACCCGAGTGGGTTCTCACCGGGAGAAGTTCTACCTTAGTAGATCCCCATATTTGGGCATAGTTTTTCTCTTCTTCCCTGTTTGAATTTTTAGTATTGACATAATTGCTTAAGGCTTGACATGTCTATTTCTCGAATGTGCCGAATATGGGCCACATTAGATGTTCTCTGATTTCTTTACCTCCCCATACTTCTATGCAGTAGTAAACCATTTTCTCTTTTGATTTATTCCTAGTTTCTGGGTGGTTTTCCTAGTGTTCTAACATCCATCCCGAAGGACTATCTCTGGGAATTTCTGGTACATTTAATTTCTCTTTTCCAGAGTGTTTCTCCCGATTTTCCTCTGGGGTTTGCTCTTTTTCAGTCCCATTTTTAATGAATTTATTTCGCTAGCGTTTCTTACCTTGGTTCTACGCAGGAATGCCTTGGATAGGTACCTCTGATTTTTATTTTTGTGTGTTTACCAGTTTACTGGCCCCACAGAGAACCGATCTGGGGGTTTTCCGCTCGCAACTGCTCTCAATTTTCCTGACTTATTTCTTACTCACCTGGACTTCCAGGCCCGAGACCAGAAGGTTTACCGGTTTCCCGAACTCACGAGGAACGTACCCTTCCCTTCTGGTCCCCCCGTGACCGATCCCCCGAATTTCCCTGGTTATTCGGGCTTTACGCGTGTGGAGATTACTCCGGTCTTTCTTTCACTTCCCTCGCGACCGATCTTTTCCCTCGCGGGAGAAAGGAACTGCGGTCTTGAGGCCCACACTCGCTTCGTGAAGATTTCATGTCTCACACACACGCTCGGTCACACCTTACTTAATCATGGGATACTTACGGTTCGTTTTCCTGCGTGGATTCTTTGTGCACGTAGATTTTTCCGAGTGAAATCAGCTAGCCGCGGCATTGGCAATCCTACCCCGGGTCCCGCCGGAGTTCCCTTGAGAGCTCTTTTGTCTTCGATGGTGGCGTTTGTTCGAATTCTCTGTTCGGTGGTAAGGGAGGTCCGTGGAACCTTCCCATCTCGCCAGGCCGCCGAAATCGGCGGGGAGCCTCCTGGACAGAGAGAGGGGTTCGCGTATCATCACCCTTATCACGTTGGGGTAACCAAAACTGTTACAAATGAGTACCCAATTTCTATATTAAAGAAAAAATAAGTTTTATTAATTTGCCAAAATATCGGCATAAACAACAAACGCCACGATCGAAGGGAACGAGGAGCGTCGAGCCTAGGAATCGGCGCTGGGTGAACCGCACGGAACTGGCCTCTGGCGCACCAACTCCCCCTGTTCACCGATGTTGGCTTGGATCAGTCTGAACTTATACTGTTTTTCTTGCCTCTAGCCATATGACATAGTCCCAGAGTCTTCTCCCTTCAGAATTTCAGATAGAACAAAGATTTTCCGGGGTGTTTCTTTTCAGTTCTGGGTGGGACAATGGAGCCTTCTAGGTGGAGTAGATAGCCCATCCGTGTTAATGGCTTGTTTCGATGTTCCGGGCGAGGGCGATTATCGCCCATCACCGGTGCCAGGCAGTCCATTGTATCTTGGGCGGAGAGCTGATGTTCCAGATACATTCTTGTTCCCCAGGAATTGGGCCTTTGTATATGTTAATCTCGAACCGGAGGGGAGTGTTCACCTTTTGTCTGCACCACAGAGCTGGGTTTCTTTAGTTTTGGCTTTAACCCTTTTCAGAGAAATTTTCCATTTTCATATATTGAGGCTTAACTCATATTTGTGAACAAGCATGGATCACGACTAATATATATAACATACACCAGCACAGATCATAACACAAGCATGAATTAGAACTAACTTATATAACAACAACTAATATATAACACACACAAGCACAGGTTATAACCAGTATATATACAAGCATGAATTACAACCAACATATATATAACAGTGTGATTTCCAATATTGACAAATATCCACATTCCAGTTTCAAATCAACAGCAGTTTTGACTATTGCGCACATCTGGTAATTTAGGTGCTTAATTTTAGGCCCCCAGTGCTAATTTTAGACTCAAATTTGACATATTTGTCCTCACTGCTTTGCATCTTAATTACCTGCACAAGGAGGCACCTCTCACCCCAGCCTCACCCCAACCAGACACGAACACTGCACTCTTTCACCCTTCCTGTGATTTGATTTTCCTGTCCTTCCCATTGCCTCCAAGTCCTCCACCACTGCTTTGTGGCTCGGCAGAGAACCCTGCCCACACAACACCCACTGAAGAGAAGCCTGAAGAATGGAAGAAGGGTTCCCATTTGTCACAAAAGACCCGGGGACTTGTTCTCAAAAGATTCGTTTTATATCAGCTCCACCCAAAAAATAAACTTAATCCATCTTACCCCCCACTGGGGACTCCTCAAGAAACAGCAGCATCCCACAGGTCATCTGGACTACTGCCTGCATGGGTGAGGTGGGCTGAGGTAAGGTGGGCTGAGGTGAGGTCGTTGGAAAATATACCAAGTTTAAAATTTTTTATTTTATAACTGTAGGCATGTTTGTTCACCTTTGTTCCCAGGGTAGAGAATTTAAGTTTCTATCCAAGGCATTGTTCCACCAGGCAAGGCGTGATGAACTTAACATCTCAACAGAAGATACACAAAAGATAACGACCATTAATGAGCATTAATGAGCGTCAGCTCCAAACATCACCCCTGGCATGGTCGGAGACACCTGGTCTAGGAAAAGAGATAAGAATGAGACCTCATTAGCATTGGAGGCAAAGAAATTTGTATCCAATAGGAAACCAAATACTAAGAAGTCTGTAACTTGGGACCAATGAACACTGAACTAATGAATCCCTATGGGTTTTGACTGTACAGAGTTTGTGAAAAAAAAAGGTAAAATTCATGAGTCATGGAATGGCTTTCTCTGCACACCCGGGCTATGTGGGGTTGAAATGATTTCCGTTGCACATTCTGGCCAGAATAAAGGAATGCCTTGATTCTCCAACACTAAAAATGTTGTTGGAGGGTTTTTGTTTTTCCCACAGTTTCAGTGATGAGGTGAGGTGAGGTCAGGCCAGGTCACATCAGGTCTGATCAGGTCAGGTGTGCTGGGCAGCGAGGGCACAGCCTGGTCACTCTGGTGGGTGCCACCGGTGCTCTCTGCTACCCCTTCCCTACAAAGGAGATGCTAAAACCTGCACAGGGGCCGTGACATGTGCTGTTTGAAGGGAGATGGAGATATCAGCACTGAGAGGCACCAGCCCAGCCCATCCATCACCCCCAGGCAGGCGTGTGTCCCCTTGAGCGTGACAGACGTGATTGATGTCCCCAGGTGTGTGGAACGGGATGGACCTGCCAGTCCTTCATTCTCACCAACGCCCCTGCCTTCCTCCAGAGCAGCTTCAGGAGAGCCCCATTTGCCACTGCAGAAGCTTTGTAAGCAAACATTTGTAAGAGTTAATAGGATATGAAATGGAGACAAAAACGGGAGTGTAGCAACAGATGTAGGTGTCACTGCAGAGGGCTTTGGGAAACACCCAGAACAACTTCCAGTCATTACCAGAGGAGAGTGCCAGGGTGAGTCATTAGCAGGGGGATTTTGGGATGACTCATGTGCATTTCAGACATGTATTAGCTTCCCTTAAAGATGGATGGCATAATGGAAGGAGAAATGAACATCAGCCTCATTTTAACAGCATGCACTATTTAGTTTGGAAGAGTCTTACTGAAGTTATTGTAGAATTCCTGGATGCAACTCCAAAAATCACTGACTGTCCTGTATTTTCTAAGCTGTTCTGTCACTGCAGCTGAAATTTAACCATTAAAAGAGGATGACAGAGTCAGCTGGATCCCAGTCTCATTTTATTTGCTGAAATCTTTCAGTTACCTCATGAACAACAGAGACTGGACACACACCTCTCCATTCTCCTTTCCAGTGCAGAGCATCACTTCTGCTCCTCCTGGAACCCAGCTCAAGCCCAGACTAGAGCCAGCATCCAGCACAAATTTTTTTCCCTGTAAAGTTCTCCCTTGAACCAGACAAGAGAAACAAGGAAGACCAACCCCAAGGGGTTCTTACCTGTGCAGAAGTGCTCTTGAGCTTCTCCAGGCCGTTCTCCAGCCGCCCCATTTTTGCCTTTAAATCCTTGTCCTTTTTCAGCAGCAGGTTCTGGTAGAGTTTGATTTGCTCCAGGAAGGACTTGGGGGTGGTGTAGTTGTAGCGGCACTCGTTGCTCAGGTACAGCCGGGACATCTCATTGACACTGATGTGGACGTGGGCCATGAATTTGCTTATTGAATCTTTCACTGAATCCTAAATGGAAGATGGGAACATGAGGAGAGACTGTTTTAAATAGAAAACTATATATAACACAGGTCTGTGCTGAATATAAAGGAATTTGGTAACTTTTCATTCTGCTGCAGCACAATCCGGGATGTAACACCTAAGCTGATCCCTTTTCACTGTTATCTCTAAAATAACTTTGTTGCTTGTGTACTTTATACCTCTTTTTATATCTTTTTATCTCACATATTATCTTATTCCAAGCAATTTCTCTATAAAATAACAGCTCTTTTAACTATAAATTCAGGCTTTTTTTCTGTACAAATGGGAAAAGTGCACACTCCTAAAAAGAAACATTGTAGACTTTATTCTTCCTAAACCCTGCTCAGAAAAACTAAATAAACAGAAACAAATCTGTATTATAGTAGCAGGTTGTCATCACTGAGAACTTGACCTATTTTTGCCCTTGAGAATTCCAGAGGCTCAGATTCAAGTGGGGAGAGCAGAGAGCGTGTTCCCTGCAGTGCTCAGGAGCAGCAGATTATTTTCTGTGGGGGTTTGGGGCTGCCTCTGTGCTGGCAGAGCCATCCTTTCCCTGGCAGCACCATCAGCACCCAGTAACACACCAGCTCCCAGTAACACACCAGCTCCCAGTAACACACCAGCTCCCAGCACACAGGAGCATGATGCCCGTGGCTCTGCTGCCAAAGCCCACAGCCTCTCCAAATATCCTGGAATGTGCCTGAAGGATGATTTGGTTGAGTTTAATGCACTTCAGTACTGCCAGTGATGCCCCTCTGGACAGACACTGGCTGCCCTGGATGTGTTGAAGGGCAACTCAACCCTCCCTGCAGTGGTGCCCACCTGGTGTGAGACACTGGAGCCACTCCTGGCTGTGGCCAGCCCTGTCCCCGGGGTCCCCCAGCAGGAACTGTGCTGGCTGCTCACCTGCAGGATGTCCATGTCCCGCAGGAAGCAGAGGCTGACAGACTCCAGGGCCTCCCGGGGCCAAGGCTGGAAGCAGTCGATGGTGGTGCAGCTGACCAGGGCCGGGAACCTGCGGCTGCGGAGGCGCAGCTTGGGGCCCACAGGGGACAGGCACAGCGCGACCTGTGGGGCACAGGAGGGGAGGGATGGAGGAACAGGGCTGGGATCTGCCCCTGCAGCCCACCTCAGCCTCCATCAGCCCCTTCCCAGGGAGGATCCCACCCCAGCAGCTACAGCAGCCTCTGTGCTGGAGCCATGGCGCTTTCTGAAGGCCCCCAAGTGATGACACAAACGGTGTGTCCCGCACTTTAGTGCACCTTCGTGCCAGGAGCAGGCAGCAAAACCTGCCAGGCTGCAGCCCAGCCTCCCCACAGGGCAGTCCAGAGCATCTCCATCCCGCACACCTGCACCGCGCTGGATGGGGAGCACCAATGCCTCAAAGAATGTAGAAATAAAACACCACACTTTGGAGATAATATTAGTACAGGAGGTAATATAAAGGCTGGTCTTTATTGGAGGCCTCCAGGGGCAGACATGGAAAATGTCCACAAAATGCCCACCCCCACATGGGGTGATGTCCTGGGTTGAAGTGTATTCTGTTACCATCTTTGTGAGCTGTTGGAACCAGATGGAGCAGTGTTTTCCTTGCCTTCTCCCTCTGTACTATCTCCTGTTAATGGGCCATCAATGCCTCACCCCATAACTCCCCTCAGAGATAACTCCCCCTTGGACTACCTCCTGCTAATGGCCCATCAGTGCCTTATCACAGGACTCACCATCCCATTGTGAGATGCTCCGCCCAGAGGGAGGAGCCAACTATTCCATCCTGGATATAAGCTGAGATTCTGAACACCACAGGAGGGCTTGCCTGCTGGACTCCCAGAAGACAAGACCTACTGCTGGACTTTCAGACCCTCCTTTCTACAGGATCACCGCTTCCGCAGAACCACTTTCGCTTGGACTGCCACCACTATAGAGTGTCAGGTTGTATTCTGACTTTTGTCAGTATCCTTGTACTACTGCATTTATTTATTTCTTTTAATTTTCTCCTATTAAAATTATAATTCTGACTTGCAATCTCCCACTGGTTTGATTTCAAACTAGTACAGGTGAATACAGTTTTATAAGTTTAGCAAATTGGCATATTTGACAAAAACCACCAATTAGAGACATGAGAGGTGAGATGATTTCCCCCCTTTCTAAATCCTGCCCCCTCAGATGGGAGCTAAACTTTATGACAATGTGTCTCAAAGAGCTGTTTTTTGGCCTTGGTTCTCAAAAAGAACCAAGACAGGATAGGGGCCGTGTACCTCCCAGGGCTTGGAACTCTGGAATGCGTTTTGTGTTTCTGGCTAGGGAAAACGTTGGGAAAAGTACTGGGACCAGCTGCTAATGCAATAACAGGCTACATATATATGTGTAAAGAATACAAAGAATATATAAGAAGAAAAAGGCAAAAAATCATTCGGCACCAGCCCCTCCTGCTCCATCTCACCTTCACCTGCCGCCGAACGCGCTCGATGAAAAACCTCCAGCAATTCTCCCTGGAGTCCACCAGCCCCCGGCCTATGACTTCATTCCTTACGCTGCTGATGATGTTTTCCACTTCGTCATCAGGGAAGAGATCCGGGATTTCCCCTAGGAGAAGAGGGCACATTTGGATTTACAGGTCTGGATGTTGTTGCAGTCTTAGAGCAAAGAAAGCTGCTGCCTCCCTCCTCAGGGGCTCAGGGAAGTCCCTTCCTCAGGTAAAACCACTGCACCAGGTGCTCCTGGGCCCCAGAAGCAGCAAAGGGGCACAGAAGGTCATCCTGCTGAAAAATAAACACCCGTGAGAGCAAACTTCCTTATAAAACACAAGGGAAAGGAGCATAGAATAGTGTCAAAGTAAACACAATTTTTTTTAGCTCTGCAGTGTAATTAGATTAAAAAAGAAATATTCAAATTCCTAATATGCCATACATGGTATAAAATCATTGTAGTTCTGCAAATGCATTAATTACACGTAAAATTTTTGCAGCTGTTCAAGGCCATTTCCAGCAGTGGCCAAATAATTCCCAGACCACCCAAACATTTTGTAAGTTAAAAATCTTACAAAAAGGGGTACAAGACATGAGGAAAAGACAAGAAATGTCCCAGCTGATGGAGCATCCCTCCTCAGGGAGACCTTGGCACCACTTTTACTCAAGAGCTCAACCCATGCAACTTCCAGCTCATTCCAGAATTCCAGGTGCTACCAGGAGCAAAACTTCACTGGAGAGGGGGAGAGAAAGCAGAGCACGGGGGCTGTACCTGATGCCAGGAAGTCATTCACCAGCACCAGGAACTGCTCGTCCGCCACCTGCGCGTCGCTCAGCAGGAACACGGAGCCCACGCCCTTCAGCCCGGCCTTCAGGTACAGGTTTGCCAGGTCTGCCTGCAGGTGGGAAACCAGGAGGGCTTACACCCACATGCTGCAAAGCCAGACCTAGCAATGGGATAATTCAAAACCTTCCCAGTCACTGAGAACATCAGCACGGCCAAGGGCTGACACGCAGCGCTCGGCTGGGGCATTCTCAGGCCTGGCCAGCTCAGAGCACTGCCAGGAGACCCCAGCTCTGGCTGCAACCCTGTGCAGACACACTCCAGCAAGGCATTTGCTTCTCTCCACAGCTCCATGTCATGTCTGGAGTGTTTCAGTATCTCAGGATCACAGAATCATTTAGGTTGGAAGAGCCCTCTAAGAACATTGTGTCCACCTGTTCCCCCAGAGTGGCCAAGGCCACCACTAACCCATGTCCCCAGGTGCTACATCCGCATCCCCCTCCAGGGGTGGGCACTTCACACCTCCCTGGGCAGCTGTGCCAGGGCTGTACAGCCCTTTCAGTGAAGAAATTTTCCCTAATATCCAACCTGAGCCTCCCCTGGCCCAGCCTGAGGCCGTTCCCTCTCCTCCTGTCCCTGTTCCCTGGGAGCAGAGCTGGAACCCCTCCCCCGGCTGCCCCCTCCTGTCAGGGACTTGTGCAGAGCCAGAAGGTCCCCCCTGAGCCTCCTTTTCTCCAGGCTGAGCCCCTTTCCCAGCTCCCTCAGCCACTCCTGGTGCTCCAGCCCCTTTCCAGCTCCGTTCCCTTCTCTGGACATGCTCTAGCACCTCAATGTCTGTCTTGTCATGAGGGGCCCAGAACTGGCGAGAGCACTTGAGATGCCCCAGCAGTGCCAGCACAGGGGACAGGCACTTCCCTCGCCCTGCTGCCACCCCATGGCTGGGACAGCCCAGGTATCCTTGGCTTCTTGCTCAGCTGGGCTCATGCTCATCCTCCTCCATTCTGTCTCATGCAACAAGTTTCCTGGGCAAGTTCTGCTCTTTATTTCCTTCCCCTCCACCTCAACCTTTCAAGTCCCCCACCTTGAGGTCAGGGATGCCGTAGCCTTTCCTCAGGGTGATTTGGAAGACCTCCAGGGAGCTGAGGAAGGCTGCCAGCCGGGTCAGGCTCTGTTTCCCGGTGCCGCCCACACCGACCAGGAGCGCGTTCCCCCAGGGCGCCTCCAGGATGCGGTTGATGCGGCAGCTAAATTGAAGCATACAAAATCTCTCATTAATAAGAGTGTTTTCCTATTTCTCTGCCCACCGCTTTTCAATACATATTTTATTCACTAAGAAATTGTGTTCTGAGCGGGATGAAGGATGTCAGTCTCGGAGACGTGGCAGCAGTTGATGCCCATCTCTGCTGAGACCTGTCCAGAGGATGGTCCTGATGGAAAAAGCCCCAGTTTGGTGGCAATTCAAAATGTGCCCTGTTTTTTCCCACCTGTCAAGTCCTGCTGGACAGCACAGTGTTCCAGTAAAGGCCTGGGCATCTTTGCGGGGAGGGCAAGGGGAAAAGGACATGCTGACATGCAAAAGCTGAGAGCAAAATTCAAGGCTCTGATCCCCCTCCCCAGGAAAGGCCTCTCTCCTCAAGGCATCTGGGATTCGTGCAGAGGTGAGGATCCCTGCTGTGCATTGCAGCACATTCACACACAGCTGGAATGGCACAAACCTATCTGGAAAACGATTTGTATTCCTTAGTTATTCACACCACCACTACATAAGAGTGAGATTTTCCCACTCTCACAATAACTTGCTGTTGTTTCCCAGGCCTGCTCACCTGAGAGTCCTGTGGTAAACTCTGTCTGCCTCCCTTTTATCCTCTTTAAGCAAATGCTGACACCCCCACGTGTTGCCCCCCAGGTGAGGGGGGTTCAGAGGATCACTGCTATGGAACCCTCACTGTCCTGGGTCTGAAACACAAGCCCTTCTCCACAGCTCCCTTCATTCACCTCCCTTTATTCAACTCCCTTCACTATTTTCCTAGATTAATCTCATTATTTTTCAAGTAAGACTCTGAGAAACTCTGCACTGCTTTATTACAACTCCAGTGTTTTTATAATCTATGCACAGACTTAGACTGATCCTTTAATAATTTAATAATTTAATAATTTCTTTGATATTATTTCCATACAAGCAGTCCAGTTTGTGAGGAGACCTTTAGCATTCCTGCTCTGAATTCCCCAGGCCAGCTCTGCCCATGGTCCCTGCCTTGCTATGCTCTCCAGGGCTCCGTGCTGTGACACAGCCCTGGAGGAGGTGACTGACAGGTATGCCCCGTGGCCCTACATATATTAAGTCATCAAATGTCTTTCTTTCTTCTTTTTTTCTCCCAACTGAAAATCTTCAGCAAATTCAAGCTGACAAGGAGCTGTTTGAGATGGAGGAAGTTGTGTATTTCAGCCAAATGCAATTTCCAAACGCAGTGAATGGGATTCACTCAGCTCCAGTGAAATTGTGAACTTGTGCTGGATACTCAAACCTTGCTTTCCTCATTATTCTCAGTAGGAACTGGAGGGGCAGTGCCGTGTTTTGTAAATTCCAATTGCAAATCCCAATTTATGTAAAGTGCAAGAGGAGCACAGGGTCAGTATTCCTGTGACCATTCTGCAGGCAACGCAAGCAGAAACGCGCACGGACAGTGGGTTTCGTGGGACCCATGGATAGAGGAGGGAATGCCCAAACTGTCAGGGAAAATCTGCCCCAGCCCAGTGGTCAACGACACAGATTGGGAGCACTTGGAATAGACAAATTTTGTATATACGTATATCTATATATATGTGTGTGTGTAAATGCTACTCCTGTATATACATATCTATTGATATATAATTGTATATAACTATATATATATTATAATTATATATATATGTATGTATTTAGAAATATATATATATATATATATGTATTTAGGTNCTTGTGCTGGATACTCAAACCTTGCTTTCCTCATTATTCTCAGTAGGAACTGGAGGGGCAGTGCCGTGTTTTGTAAATTCCAATTGCAAATCCCAATTTATGTAAAGTGCAAGAGGAGCACAGGGTCAGTATTCCTGTGACCATTCTGCAGGCAACGCAAGCAGAAACGCGCACGGACAGTGGGTTTCGTGGGACCCATGGATAGAGGAGGGAATGCCCAAACTGTCAGGGAAAATCTGCCCCAGCCCAGTGGTCAACGACACAGATTGGGAGCACTTGGAATAGACAAATTTTGTATATACGTATATCTATATATATGTGTGTGTGTAAATGCTACTCCTGTATATACATATCTATTGATATATAATTGTATATAACTATATATATATTATAATTATATATATATGTATGTATTTAGAAATATATATATATATATATGTATTTAGGTGCCAGGTCCAGTGAGAATTGAAACCACCCACCCTGGTGTGCAGCAGGCCAGGGGCTTCCTCCCAGTTTAGAGTCCCAAATCTGCACCTCCTGGGACAAGGTTTTCATACAGAATCAGTTCAAGCTCTGATTGCCAGGGTAGCTCCATCCCCTGAAGCCAGCTAAGGCCAGCTCTGCATTTCAGCACCCAGAAGTGACTCTGTCCCTGCTGGGACTCCCCTGGGCTGTGTGTGAGTTGGAGGTCCCCCGCAAGGCATGTAAACAGTTTCATAATATTCAGTGGGAGGCTTATTTTCATACAGTCCCACATGTCCAATTTCCAGCTGGAATCCATCTGCACCTCCAGGCATCTCCATGCAAGCAGGTTTTCCAGAGGATCAAAGCAATTTAAATGCCTCCATCCTTTAAAAGCAGTAGCCTGAATGCACATAATCTCACTTTATACAGAGGAAAATCCCACTAAGGGCCTGTGTAAATGTGGCTCTAAACCAGCTGTCAGCACTTAGGGAAACCCCAGTACACTCAGTTCTGTCCTGGCCAGCAAGGGAAGACAATGGAGAACCTGAATGTTGCCACATCTGATAAATGCTTGTGCCACATGCAGAGCTCCAAGGGCCAAAGATTTCATGACAGAAACCAGGCCAAAAAACCACCAGCATGCAGAGCCTCTGGCTGGAAGCCCCAGAGTTTGGGACATTCCCTCCAAACACCAGTTTGGAGCAGTGCAGTGTTTGTGCTGGACACACCACCTAGGCAGGTGAAGCTTTGGCTCCCCTCCAGCTCCACAGCTGTGATTCTCACAGAATCATGGAATCCTCAGGGTTGGGAAAGATCATCAAGTCCATGTTCACTGCTAAACCATGCCCTCAGGTGTCCTAGCCACATTTTTTGAACATTTCCAGGTATGGGGACTCCACCACTTCCCTGAGCAGCTGTGCCAGAGCTGGACAGCCCTTTCAGTGAAGAAATTTTCCTTAAAATCCAATCTAAACCTTGCCTACTGCAACTTGAGGCCGTTCCCTCTCCTCCTGTCCCTGTTCCCTGGGAGCAGAGCCCGACCCTCCAGTCAGGGAGTTGTGCAGAGCCACAAGGTCCCTCCTGAGCCTCCTCTTCTCCAGGCTGAGCCTGTTTCCCAGCTCCCTCAGCCCCTCCTGGGGCTCCAGACCTCTCCCAAGTTCTGCTCCCTCCCTTGGACACGCTCCAGCCCCTCAATGTCCTTCTTGTCATGAGATGCCCAGAAGTGGACACAGCACTAGAGGTGCCCCAGCAGTGCCAGCACAGGGGATGTGCACTACCCTGGCCCTGCTGCCACCCCAGTGCTGCCACCAGCACCCCCAGGGCCTCTTCCAACAGATGCTTTCCAGCCCCTCTGCCCCAGCCTGGAGCATTCCATGGGGTTGTTGTGCCCCAAGTACAGGACCTTCGACTTGGTCCTGTTGAACTACAAATGATTGGCCTCAGCCCATCTCCCTCCATCCTCCAGGAAACTCCACCAAACAATCTGCACAGACAAATGATGGCAGCATGAAGGCAGAAAAGCCCCTTACACGTGGCACATGGCATCCTCAAACAGCACCAGGTTCATGGCAGCGTTGATTTCGTTGTAGTTGTCCAAGGCTTCCATGAGGATCTGGTTCAGCTCCTCCCAACTTGGAACTGGCCTGTAGCCAGGTTCCCCAAGGCCTTTGGCAAAATGGCAATAAATATTCATGTGCTTGGCCTGCTCTAAAGTGTCCTCAATGTCCTGTAAAAGAGAATAAAACAGTATAGAACAAATACAGGAAAACTCACCACAGCTCTGAGCCACCTTCCAAGGGAACTGTGGTTTTCCAGCATTTTTATGTCCACACAGTTGCACCTGCATGTTGGAAGAGGGGAAAGAGGTACAGGTGAGAAAGAGTGGGAAAGGAAAATTCCCAATACTGACTTCCCTTCCAGTAAACCCATTCTGTTCCGTTGTCATCAGAGTTAGACCCCATCAGCCCTCAACCCTTACGTCATAGCACTTCTTCACCATCTCCCACTGGATTTTATCAAAAGTGTCGTAATCCATTTCCTCAACCATCCTATCCCGGTACACCCGGTTTGACTCGTGCAGGTAGAGCTTCACCAGGTCTTGGGGTTGCTTCAGACATTCAGGGGTAGAAAACAGAAGGCCCTGTGGAGAGCAAAGACAGTCAGGAAGCCCAGGCTTGACCCAGAGGGACCCCACCCCAGCACCCACTGTGCTGAGTTCCCCTTACAGCAACCTGCACCCAGGTTCTGGGTAAACCCACACCAAACACCCCAGGGAATGTGTCCTGTTAACTCAAAACTCCCAAAACTTCTTCCCAACCCAGAATGGTTTGGGTTGGAAGGGACCTCAAAGACCATTCCATCCTCCTCCTGCCATGGGCAGGGACACCTTCCACCAGAGCAGGTGTCCAATCTGCCCTTGGACACTGCCAGGGATCCAGGGGCAGCCACAGCTTCTCTGGAAAACCTGTGCCAGGGCCTCACCACCATCACAGACAAGAATTCCTTCCTACTCTCTGCCAGTGGGAAGCCATTCCTCCTTGTCCTGTCACTCCATCCCTTGTCCAAAGTCCCTCTCCAGCTCTCTTGGAGCCCCTTCCAGCACTGGAAGGCCACAGTAAGGTCACTTCAGAGCAATCGTCAGGCTGAAGAAACCCAATTCTCTCAGCCTTTCCTCCCAGCAGAGCTGCCCCGTCTGTCTGATCATCCTCTGGACACCCTCCAGCATCTCCATGTCCTTTTGCTGGGACCCCTGAGCTGGACAAGTGCTTCAGGTGGGGTCTGATGAAGCAGCACAGAAGGGTAGAATCGCCTTCCTCAACCTGCTGCCCCCACCCCTGGTGGGAATGCCTGTTTCCCACATTCTTTTGAAGGTTTATACTCATTACACCCATTTTGATTCCCCACCCAGCGTCTCCTGGCCAGGCTGGGGTCCTGCTCTCAGCAGGTGGGACCCTGCAGAGCCAGGCACCAGTCCGGATGTCCAGTTTTTCCATCCAACCCCATGCATGGGTGCTTTGTCAGGAAGGGAAAACAGTTTGGAAATGTTACTAGTGGCTATTTTTTTTTTAATCAATTAATTCTAATTAGGTGCATTCTGCCTGCAGGAAATATCAGTTGCTGTCTGCTTAGCTCAGTATGTTTACCATGAACGCTATTAAAATGCATAAAAGAATTATATTTCAAAGAGGTGTCGCCTATACTTAGCCTATTAACAGCACATAGTGTTTTCAGTGGTATGAATTAAACAGACAGCTTTTATTCCTAACATCTAATTATTTATACATTAAATATTTAATGCATTGAAAGCAATGTAAAGCAGGTCCTCTCAGCTCACTGGTCCATGGCTCAGATTGTTTGGGTTTCACATCTGTCATTACAGCTGTCAAATTATTTTATTTGCTCTAGAAAAAAACAAAATTGGTGAGAAAAGCTGACAACTCGAAGGGAGGAAGGAGAAATGCATCAGATCCTAAACTGGTTAAAAAAGAATTCAAAATCACTCAGTCTCCCTAAAGTCCCTTTAGTCTAAAGACTTCCCAAAATCATGAGCGACATGTGGCCGTGGGTCACTGCATCTGGGATGGAGGTGGGGCCAACATTAAAAAGAAACAAAGGATGGAGAATCCCTTGAACGGAGAAAGAGGAGCATTCCTGTCACTGCCCTCTGGCCCAGCACTGGGATCTGGCAGGATGTTTTCTATTACCCCTCAACCCTGGCACATTCAGCAGTTCAAATTAAAGCTTCACACTGAAACGCTTCTGTTCTCTCAAAGCCCAGATTAACTGGAAGGCAGGATTTAACATGACCCACATCCCACATCGGAGCTACTGATGCTCAGCTGAGCACAAGTGACAGCCCTGACTCCTTCCTGACGCTGTGGAGTTATTCACTTGTTCAAGGTCCTGTTCCCCCTGTCCTGTCATTCCTTCAGCTCCTGTCTGATGGGCAGGCACAAGGCGCTGAACTTCCACAAACCTACTTTGTGAAACAGATGTTAACAAGGACAGTGACAAATTACCAGCTGGGGGTTTAGAACAGGCTATGGTGCTGACCCTCAGTTTGACTGCTGAGGAATTTATCAAACTTTATTAATCAGTCTGTAACTCTGAAAGGCTCTTTGAGCAGTAACACCAGCTGCTTCAAAACATGAGACTGCTGGGGAAAAGAGAAAAACAAATCTCACTGAGTATGGAAGAAATAATTTCTGAAGCTGAACAAGTTCCCTTTGGTACAGTGGCTGGTAATTCAGTTTCGGTGATAAAATCAAAGCTGGGTTGGATTGATTTGTCAGCTCTTAAACTGCCATCCTGCATGTACAATGCTGAGCACCTGAGAGGACGTGCTGGTACAGCCACTGACCTGCCCTGGCTGTGGCACAGCAGCTGAACAGTTACTGCTCTCCTCTCCCCTCCTCAGGGCCAGCAACCCACAGAGTATCCACCACCTGCCCCATGCAATCAGAGCTTCCCTGTGTGGTGGGGTGGTGCCATAGACCCCCACACTCATGTGGGGTGGGGCTCACCAGGAGCAGCCCAGCTCCATCACACTCACAACAGCCACTGCATGAAGGGCTGAGGTCAGGAGCCCAAAGCTCCCTCCAGCTGGTCCCCTTTCCAGCCAGAGGACACTTCAAACCTCTCAAAATCTGCACCTCCTTCTGGAACTCTGCATCCTTCCCCACTGGCCAGGGGAGGCTGGAAAGTCAATAAGCTTTTGACTGAGCTTCCCCAAAGTCATGGGTGATGGCTCTGGAATGCAATCAGGAGTTAGGGAATGGCCCAAGGTCACCCCCTTTGCTCAGGGGACACCCCTGCTGTGTCATTACTGGGTGGGACACTGTGTTTGGCTCACCAAGGGCCAGAGGGACACAGATCCTCCACTGCCTGTGACATTGGGACAAACCACAAGTGCCACAGAACAGGAGCTGCACTTACTTGGAAGATATTGGAGAAGTCTCTGAGGTTGAAAACGTAGTGGAACTTGACAGCTGTGGGCAGGAAAGTGGCAGCCACCTTCCGATGCAGCCCCAGGGCCAGAGCAATGAGCTGCTGGGCTGATTTTTGCACAGCCCCTGAGAAATTCCCACCAGCCAGGTGCTGCACTAAGATGGTGCTGTAGATCCTGGTCAAGGCATCCTGATCAGGGTTGGAGAGGGCGAAGACACAGAAGTGACGCTGAGGAAGAGAAAGTGAGACGTGGAAAGGTCAGAGAGATGGGCAACCACCTCCCAGGTCAGTGCCCTTTGGGGACTTGCTGTGCTTGGACAGCAGTAAATAATCTCATCTGGGCTCCACTTCCCAGGCAAGGTTGGCCCAGATGATTCTTTGAGGTCCCTTCCAACCTGAGATGCTCTACGATCCCATCATTTGCAGTACACCAGAATCATCTTCCCCTTCCAATTTCCCAACAGAAGACAGCCAGCAGGTGCCACCTTCTGCTGGCTGAACAAGGGATTTTTCAATGGCATTTTACAGGAGAAGCTCAGTCCACTGAAGAACTGAAAGGTCTGAAGGTCCCACTGAGCCCTGGTGAAGCTCAGTCCTGTCTCTGGAAGGAGCAGGTGCCACCTCCCAGAAGACCCTTTGTTGATTTGGAACTTGCAGAGGAAGAGAACACAGAATGGGTAAGGTTAGAAAAGACCTCCAAGATCATCAAGTCCAACCTTTGAACAAATCCCAAACCATACTGAGAGGTGCCACATCTACTCGCTGTTGAACACTTCCAGGGTTGGTGACTCCACCACTTCCCTGGGCAGCAAGTTCCAACGCCTGACCACCGAAAGGCTTTCATGAACTCTGGTCCAGCAGTAAACATCAGCCAGAGGGAGGTAAAATCTGCTTGTCTGAACCAGAAGTTTTCTTGAGAGTGGGTGCCCAGCTGTGACTTCTTCCTCCCACTGAGAAGCAAAATGAGAGGAAATACAAAGAAGGGAGGAAGCAGCGAGTCTGCTGCCTCTCCATCAGGAATGCCAGTCACTGCACAGATCCACGCTGTTTCCACTGATTGGATGACAGCAGGATCTGCCACAGGTTCTCCTGGAGCCTTGAGCCTCAACAATCCACCCAAAATCAAGGCAGGGCTCTGCCTGCCATGGTGCAGGGCTTTACCTGGAGCCGGGGGTTGATGGTGAAGCTCCCCGCAGTGGGGTTCATGCAGGACACGTACTGCACGTTGCTGATCTCCTTCAGGGACAGCCTGCTCCTGTCGTACCTTGGGGCACAGCAAAAGCCATAGACGGTGACCACAGCCAGGGCAGCCACCGCTGCTGTCCCTCGAGTGTGTCCGTGGGCTGCCAGGACCCCTGTGGCTTCAGGGGGTCACATTCTGCCCCTCTCCAGGGGGCACAGACTGCTGCACATCTCTGTAGCTGACATTTCCAGCAGCTGGTAACAAGTGCTGAGCAAAGCTCTTGGGTCAGACCCAGCACTGGCACAGAAACTGTGGGAAATCTCAGGAGTGACTCTGGTTTGGGCCAGCCTGGGGTGGGGGCAGGCTGCCTGCAGGGAAGGATGGGGGGCTGCTGGCAGAGCCGGGGTGCAGCAGAGCCCCAGGGTCACTGCTGGGGCCAGGGCAGCCTGAGGGGACAGGAGCTGTGCCCCTGCCTGTCCTCAGCACCCTGGGCTCAGCTGCACTTGCCGTGCTGAGGGGTGCAACACCCCAGAGGTGCTGCCGAGAGCGGGGCAGGGAGCCTGAGCCTGCCTGGGAGGGGACAGGTGGCACATGGTGTCCCCCCATATGTGGCATCGCTCCCACACACACCCAGAGCCCTCTTTTTGCCCAACCTCCCCAACACCCCCAGCCCTGAATTTCTGCTTTCACCCCATGGTTGGGAAGCTTTTGTTCAAGTCTGGTCACACACATGGCTGAGGAGACCGGGAATGGCTCCGTGTCTGTGCCTTGTTTTTCCCGTGGGAGTGCTGTGAGCGTCCCTGTTCCAGCAGTGCTGTAAAACACTCCAATCGCCTTCCGAAACACTGCCCCTGGTTTCCTACAAATTACCTCTGCCTGGAAAACGACTGCTGGCTGCTGCCTGACTGCAAGCAGCATCAGGAGCTCACAGCAGGGGCAGTCCACGGCCTCCCTCCATGCTCAGCATCGCAGGGGAAAGCTCCCCTCAGCCAGGCAGGGAGTGTTTGCTGGGGACACGGGACACCCCAGGGTGCACAGTGTTCACCCAGGCCCTCCCATCCAGCTCCAGCACAGGATGGGAAGAGGGCTCTGCACTGTGACTTCATCTCAAACCCCGTTCCCAATGCCACAGCTGGACAAAAGGCTCTCAGCCCAGCCCCAGCAGGCTCGTACCAGTGGCCATAGTCCAGGTGCTGCCTGAGCAGTGTGTGGGGCTGCATGGTCCCGTAGGAGTCCACCTCAGGCATGTTCAGGTCATCGATGAAGTACACGAGCCTCTTGGTGCCCGGAGGGCCGTAGTTCCTGCCAGCCTTTTTGTCCAGAGGCTTCTCCAGCACACCTGTATGTGCACAGTGACAGGAAATGATTGCTCAGCCCAGCCCTCTGCCTGCTGGCCCCGGGGGAGCCCCAGCCCTCCCAGCTCCACCTGGGATGTTCAAGGCTTTTTAGGAAGGCAGAGCTGCTCTTGGCACGGGACATTGCTCTCCAGCAGGACAGGGCCTGTTCCCAGGCCAGGGACCCTGTCTGGGGCTGGCTGGATGGTGGCTGTCCCCAGACCACACCTGGGAGTTCTGCAGGGCTCCTTGAGCAGAGTTTTGGTCCAACTCAACCCAAATCACCAAGTTTTCAATGCCTCCTTGCAAACAAAACACAGCAAACTGTCTGCTACAAGCCAGGTCTGCATCAGAGCAAACACAAGCTTGTTACGCAAGATAAAGCCTTTTGCATCCCTCCTGCATATTTGTTTAAACTCAATCCTCCTGGCTGAGATTATCCTGATCCCGAGCACAGCACAGTGAGTCCTCTCCACTGCCTGTGTCCCCGAGCACAGACAGCAGTGTCTCAGCACTGGAATGGAGCCAAGGAGATGCTGGAGCACAAAGCCCATGAATTAAACTGATTTTGTGAAAGAAATGCATTTTTTAATGTCTTTTAGACAAAGCAAAAGGGCAGTTTTAGGGCCTGGACAACTTAACAATGATCAAAATAATATATATTCAAATGCACCAGAGAGAATCACAAAATTTCAGAATGGTTTGGGTTGGAAGGGATCTTAAAGCCCATCCCATCCACCCCTGCCATGGACAGGGACAACCTTCCACTGTCCCAGGCTGCTCCAAACCCCATCCAACCTGGCCTTGGACAATGGAAACAGGGATCCAGGGGCAGCCACAGCTTCTCTGGGCACCCTGTGCCAGGGCCTCCCTATCCTCACAGCCAAGAATTTCTTCCCAATATCTCATTTAACCCTGCCCTCTGCCAGTGGGAAGCCATTCCCTCTTATCCTGTCAGGGGAGGCTCAGGTTGGACATCAGCAGGAATTTCCCCATGGAAAGGGTGGTCAGGCCTTGGCAGGGGCTGCCCAGGGAGGTTTGGAGTGCCCATCACTGGAGGTGACCAAGGAAGGTCTGGAGGTGGCACTCAGTGCTCTGGGCTGGGGACAAGGTGGGGATCAGGCACAGCTTGAACTGGATGGTCTGGGAGGGCTTTTCCAACCTCAGTGATTCTGTGAGCTTCTTCACCAGACTGAACAGCCCCAAACACCTCCAAGTTCCCTGATCCCCTCCCCAGGACTACCCAAACCTCCAGACAGCCCAACAAGACTCAATTCCAACACGAGCTGTCCCATCCCCACCCAGCTTTAAGTGGGGTCCCACATGAGTGAGGGAGAGCATGGAGAGAAAACCTCTCATTTGGAAGCTCTGGAAAATTCCCATTGGTTTTAGAGAAGGCTGAGGTTACGTGTTGCTTGAGACTGTAGCATATTGAGAATATTTACAATGGTGGAGTGATATTTAATGCAAATCACCCCACACTGCTGCACAAAGTGTTTTATAGGTTATTGATTCCTTTCACTGTAGTCCGAGCAACCTTGACTGCCTCAGTAAGGGGTGAAGCAAACAGCAGCAGCTTCTCTCTGCCTGTCCTGGGATGATTTTGATGCCAGGGGCTTTCTTGGAGACCACCCTCACTCCCAGGTGCTCCCATCCCTCCTGGAGGTGGAGGCAGAATTTGTTTCACTGGCACAGTTTGGGGTTATCACCAGCCCTGTAAGCAGCAGTATGCCAAGGAGCAGTCCTTTGCAATAGGGACAACAGAGAATTTTGATAAAAAATTTGTGCAAATGCACACTTCAGCCATTCCTTATCAAGGGCAAAAGTTATTAAGGAAAATTTATATTCTGGGGGTTTTTTTCAGACCAGAAATCTTTTAAAACCCCATTTGTTTCCTGCTTGGGTGCCCTGCAGACAGCCTGGTTACCCACTAACTATTCAGCTGTTTTCTTGCTACAGACACTTCTGCACAAAGGCATGAATTGTGCTGAAAAAAAATGATGGATTTTCCCTCAGTGGAGTCTCTCTCCCCCTTCAATAAAACCACGATATTTAAAATTTCTGGTAGCAAGTCAAATTAAGTGTTTCAAATAAGCATTTAATTTAAATTTAATTAGGCCTTAATTAACATATAAAATCAGCCCTTTTCGAGGTTAAACAAGGATGCAGGAGATTCATCACAGTGAAATGCAACTACTGGGGATGAAGTGACATGTTTGTGGAAGTTGCTTTTTAATTCAAAGCCTATCCCACAATAACCCTGAAGGGTCCCTGCCCTGGGCTCCTGACACGTCCCTGTCAGCCCCTCAAACACTCACTGCACACCAGACTTGGCAAGTGTGGATCCTTTCACCCTGATGGCCAAGGGCGAAAAATTACCCAACCCTAAAAAACCAGCATTTACTGTCATTTTCTCAAGGCAGATTGGGAGTGGGAAGGTGTGGAATGAGGGCAGGGCTACAGCTGATGGAGGAGCAGAGGTCCAAGAGGGCATGAAGCAGCACACCAGAGGTCCAGCCTCCAAAGGAAGTGGAATTTGGTCACAATACACCAAAGAAAATTCCCAAACTGTGCCCAGGTTTGGGCCCAGAGCGTGTCTGACTCCTTTTAACCCCTATGCACATGAAATTCTGTAAGCCACAGGCCCACAAGAATGGTTTGAACCACATCCCTGTGCTTCCCCTAAAGAGTGCAGCTCTGAACTTTAAAAATCTCTGTCCCAACAGGCACCTTGACTAAGAATTCCTGGCTTTCAGG
This sequence comes from Platysteira castanea, assembly GCA_013397175.1. Lineage (NCBI taxonomy): Eukaryota > Metazoa > Chordata > Aves > Passeriformes > Platysteira > Platysteira castanea. The sequence continues at coordinate 375,270 of VYXC01002079.1, read as the reverse complement.
TTGGCTCTTTCTAAAGTAAATACAAATTAAAATCCCAAACTGCTTTGGATTCACATTTTACAAATCTAAAGAGGCATCTGGCGTGGAAGAAAAAAAAGCAGCCAACTGACAAACTCCACAAAACGGGACAAATTAACTAAAAAATGAGCAGTGGGGAAGGATGCCAAGCAGCATACATCACAGTTCCCTGGGATGAAGATGTGCTGGGCTCTGCAGAGGAAGGAAGGGGCGGGCTCAGCCCCGAGCTCAGGGCAACAGGGACACCCTGTACCTGCCCCACACCTACTCACGCTCACCTGGGCAGCTGGGGGGACACCGGAGTCTCTCCAGGCAGCTGAGCACACACAGCTCAGCCCCCTCCACAACCAAGGGCACTTCCCACTCCAGGAGGAAGGGAAAAAGCGAGGCTGTAATCATCACGCTGCCCGTGCCTGTGAGATTGGCCAGAAGGGGAGGTTTTATCCATTTTTTGCTTGAAGGACAAGGGGTTCAAATCATTTGCTGTGTGCAGAGGCATCAGCAAGCCCAGAAAGCCTCCCAGCCTGCCCCAGGGAGCAGATGTGGCCCCAGAGCATGGGCTGGGCCTGTGGTGGCACCTCTCTGTGAGCAGATCAGCCCTAGAGAGCAATTTTAAACTGCAAAACCTTCTTGAAAATGTTTGCAGTACTGGGGGTCTGGCAGAGCCAGGATGAAGCCATGGACAGTCATGTCCCCACCCAGCACCACTCAGCCAGGAACAACCCGAAGAGGGAAGGTTAATTCCTGGTCTCCCCAAGGCTTCACGGAATCATGGAATGGGTTGGGTTGGGAGGGACCTTAAAGACTATCTCATTTTAACCCCCTGCCATGGGCAGGGACACCTTCCACTGTCCCAGGCTGCTCCAAGCCTCGTCCAACCTGGCCTTGGACACTTCCAGGGATCCAGGGGCAGCCACAGCTTCTCTAGGGAAGTAGGAGGAGATGAGCTCAGTTGGTCAGAGCATGGTGCTAATCACGCCAAGGTTGTGGATTTGATCCTGAGATGGGCCATACACTCAAGAGCTGGACTTGATGATCTTTGTGGATCCCTTCCAACTCAGAATTTTCTGTGATTTCAGGACATTTAGGTTAAACCCAGCTGCATAAAGGAAGCGGTTTGGTTTATAGTGACTCACAGTTGTAATTCAACTCAAAACAAAACCAGGTTGCTTCGTTACTGCTTAATAAATATATGTCAAATTATTTTCCCTCTCTTTGGACACCATTCCAAAATGAGAGACCTTTCAAGAATTTCTTCCTTTTTCTTCATCTCTGAAGAGACTATACAGCAAAACTGACCCTACTTCTCAAACTTAAGTCCCAACTTAATTTTTCACTGATATTTCAACATTCCCATCAGCAATATTCTTATGGACTTCCCTGAGGCTAGAAATTCCTTGGGGGTCTGAGCCCCCCAAGTCAGCAAGCTCTGTGCCCCTGGGGAGGGGGAATGTGGGAGCTGCTCCATGGGCCCTGCTGGGCTGTGGCAGGATGGGAGGATAGCCCCAGGAACCAGCCCTGGCTTCCAGCTTGCACATATCCATTAGCATCATCCTCATTGCTAACTGGGATGCAATTCCCATCATTGCACCCCGAGGACAGTTTGGATCCTCTCCAAGAAACCCATCCTATTCAGCATAGGCTTAAATTCCAGCATGTTAAAGACACACTTCAAGTCAAATACAAGCCATAAAAACCGCAGCAGATTGAAGCCTGGGCTTTGGCACGGCCCTGAAACAGAGTGGTAGGGTTAAGAATGCAAATTCTCAGGTTGGAAAATGGCATCTCCACAAAACCAGGGCTCTGCTGAGTGGAGAGTTTCACTGTGGGGTTGTGGGTGTGCCCACAAACGGCACGGGCGCCTCACCCACAATCTTTCCTTGAGCACATCCCACTCCAAACCCCAATGGATGCCCCAGGAATGTCACAGAATCACAGAATCAGCCAGGTTGGAAAAGACCTTTGAGATCACCAAGTCCCACTTGTGACCTAACACCACCTTGTCACCCAGAACATGGCACTGAGTGCCACATCCAGTCTTTTCTTAAGCACCTCCAGAGACGGTGACCCCAGCACATCCCTTGGCAGCCCATTCCAGTGCCCAGTCACTCTTTCTGTGAAGAAATTCTTCCTGATGACCAATGCTGGTGTCGTTTAGAAGCCAGCCAGTGCCTTACCTTGCAGCATGGCAGAGGTGGTGTAGTAGTTGAAGGAGACCTTCTTCACCAGGTACCTGTCAGTGTCCAGGGAGCAGAGTGTGTCCCCCAGCAGCACCGACTTGCCTGTGCCAGCAGTGCCCACCAGCAGCACAGGGCGCCGGCGCTGCAGCAGCCTGGCCACGAGGAACTGCACCCGAACCGTCTCGGCCGTGGGCACCAGGCAGGCCTGGGGGGCACAGCGACCAGGTGAGTGTCCCCAGCCCCGCCACCACCCCACAGCCACCCCCTGGGAGAGCCAGGAATGGGTCAGGTGACCCCTAGGGAAGGAATGATCTGCTGCTGCCAGCCATTAAAGTCCATCCTTCCAGATGAACCCCTAGGAGCAGCATCTGGATCTCCCCACAAACTCACCCCTTGCTAAAATGGTGACAATTTTTACAAGTCATCTGCTCACTGGGGCGCTTCCAAAAGGACAGACAAGTGCAACTGGCAACCACCATTCACTACCTCAAGAACTCTTTTTTTGGCCCAAACGTAAAGCCATTTCTATTTGCAGTCACGCAGAATGATGTCATGGTGTCTCAGAGGCTTTGTCCCTGCTCTGCATCACCACTCATCCCTCCATCCTGCACCCTGGGCACAGCAGCTCCCTGCCCCTGCTGTACATCACTCATGTTTGGAAGATGGATGGAGGCTGTGCTGTTACAGTCAAAGCACAGCAAAAAATGGGTATTTAGTTGTATCCCATAGAGAATTCCATCAGTACCTGACCTTTCACCAGACTTCATTGAAACACCCACGTTCAGTCACCAAAACACAGTCACTCCTCCAGCCCAGCAGCCTGCCCAGGTCACCCACCTGCAGTGGCATCTCTGGATCAAATTCAAACTGGGGAATAAGTTTAGACCAAGGCTCAAACTTCTTTGTTTCCGGATCAATGTAGAAGTCAAAGACTGTGCCCTGAGAAGGAAACTTGATCATCTTGAATTCTGCCACCCACCACTTGCTGAACTCCACTCTGTAGTCCATGAGCTGCCAAAGAGAGGAGAAAACAGGCAAATTTGGAGAAATTCATTAGAGATGGAGAATGCTATTTATCCCAGTCCACCAGAGTGGGATTAGTCCTTAAAAAATATTCCACAGCATAACAATCTTATCCTTTTTCCTATTATTAAGTCTAATTTTTCACTTTCTTCATTTTTTCTCATCACTCCTATTTATTCCCCTAAATAATTCATCCTCTGTGTTGATCACTCCTAGTATGCCTGAGATCAGACAGATGGATCAATTTGAAAGAGAGAAATATGTGTCTATGACTAAACAGACACTTGATTGATTTTTGGTGCCTACTTTTTCCAACAGACAAGGACACCACATCCATCTCCATCCATGGCCACGGGTAGTCGGAGCATGCATACCAAATCTCTTCCTCATAAATCACACTGCCCCGCAAACACTTAGCTGTTGTTTTCTTTTCAAGCAGGAGCAGCAGGACTGCAGCCTCCAGTGCAGCAAAGCATGGGACAGCAACTACACTCCTGTAGCTCAGCTGTTCCCATGCTGCCACAGAGCCCAGCAAGCTCCTGCTTTCCTGCCTTTCCCTATTCTCTCTTTCCATGCATGGAGATTTTGAAGCATCTGAACTTTTTGTTGGGAGCTGGGGTGACAGTTTTTGCTTTAGATACTGAGTCAGGATTTGCAGAATGTGCTTAGTCCCCTTCCCCGCCTCAGGTCTCCTCTATGAAACTGGCCAGCCACTGTCTGAATCCTTCCCATGCAGAGCCCTCAGCACTGGGGAGAAACAGAGGGGAAGGAGGGGGAAAGTGCTGCTAAAAAGATGTCTGGGAGAGAGCAGATGCATCACTAAACCAGTTTTAGCAGCACAGTTTGCTCCTGGGGCATCTCTATCAGGTCTCTCCTCCCCACAGCCACCCCATGGGCTTTCCTGGGACCAGGTGGGACCTTGGACTGCTCAGCCTCCATCAGGAAACCTGGCTCTGAACTGAGTGTCCTCTGCAAAGCCTCCTGAGCCACCACACATCAAAAGACCAGAGGATTTGGAAAACACATTATTAGCATCCAGGATTTTGCAGTCTCGTGCTGCCCAGAGAGGCGGAATGACTGTAACCGACTTTCTCCTGTTGTCACAGCTCCTCAGCCCGGCAACAGAGCAGGGATGTGCAGTGCTGCTAAAAGCTTTCTCACAGTGGTGCTGGGAGGGGCTGCCTGCCCCCCTGAGCCCTTCAGTGGAGCAGTCCCAGCCCCAGCTCTATTGCCAGAATAGTGTCGAGCTCAAACTGCTTCCTTAACAAAAACCCCATATGGATTTTTGCTAATTTTGGAGCCTGGAAATGGCAAATCTATAATCTGTTTTTATAGAGGGGCCCTGCTCCCCACCAACAAACGCCGAGCAGCGGGAAGCCTTCCAGCCCGTTTCTCCTGACATTTCAGCAGCAAAAGGTCACCAGGAAGGGCACCCTCAGCAGGGAGCAATAAACAGCTTTTATATTGGATCATTTTTCATCAGGCTCCCCCTCACTCGGACGCTGTGTGCTCACGCTCTCCTCCCTGACATTTACAGAGCAGCACAGGCAGCAACGTCCAGCACCCTCCCAGAGGGATGCTGAGCCTGCTCCCAGCTCCTTCTGCCACACTCCCAGCTGTGCCAAGGCCCTGCCATGCCAGGACTAAGTGCTATGGCATGGAAATGCCGTGTCCCAGTGCCACTGACTGTGCTCCAGCCGACCTGTGAGGGACTGAGGCAGCAGCTCATGCTGCTGGGCAAGGGCTAGCTGTGCTCCCCAGGCTTGGCTGGGATGGGCTTTTAAGTCACCCTGCACTGACAAAACCAAGGCTGTGGTTTTCCCAGCTGGCATGTCAGGAATGGAGGGTTAAATCCTCCACAAGTACCAGGAAAGCTCATCTTGCCCTCGGTGGCCTCGGGGCTGATGGCACCAAGGGAGCACCATGCTGAGCTTGGCCAGTGTTAATCCCTGAAATACTAACTGCCCTGCCCTGCCCTGCTGAGCACCCCTGTCTCGTGTCATTCCACCAGCAATCGAGGACAGCCAGTGATGCCTAAGTGGCTGCCCAGAAACCGAGACTAGACAGGAGTAAAGGAATAAAGGTAGGTATTTATTTGAAGGGCCTTCAAAGGTACACCCTGGGGAGCCAGAGGCTACTTCCAAAATGGACCCCAAGATGGACGAGTCATGAGTTCTTCACACTTTTATAGGTTTGGTTCATTTGCATATCAGCATAAATTTGCCAATTAAAACTTTAGCTAATGATGTAATTTCTTTAATTTCTCCACCTCTCTCACAGGCCTAGTTTACACCTTTGGGCCTAGGACAGTCTGAGTGTCCTTGAATAGCAAGCTCAGAGAAGCTTTGTTGTGCCTATCTGGCCTAAGAGAACAGCAGCTAACAAGCTACAAGAAACTTCAGAGTTACAGACTAGGCAATACAGAATTTGAAAAATATAAAAGTTAAAACCTAAGGCATCAGCAGCTGTCAGCATCCCCCTGTGCTCAATAACAGCCAGTGGTGACAGAGCTGGTTTGTGCCACAGAGCCCAGCATTTACCTGCACAGTCAGGTGGCTGGGGAATGCTCCACTGATGGATTCACCAGATAAATCCATCTTAATCTGAACACTTTATGCACATCCCCAGCCTCTATAAATTAATATTTCCCCCCAGTGAAATGTTTTTGCATAAGCAAACACCCTCTACCTCCACCTCCACCCTATGACCCTCCCAGCCATTCTCCAATGTTACCCCCTGGATAATGAGGTCTTTCATGAAAGAGATTGTTTAGTTCACCTTTCCAGGTCAAACAGCATCACTGACACAGCCTTACGTCTGGGAAAGTAGAAAAAAGTAGGGAAAAAAAGGCAATAGAAGGCCGCTTGAAACATGCTGGCACCTCCCTTCTTACCTGGTCCTGAAACATGGATCCACCAAAGGCCCAGACAGCAGCAAAGACAAAGTAAAGTTCATAAAGCTCCTTGGGACAGTCGGGAGGGGTGTTCTCCTCCGTCAGGAGGCATTCCAGGAGGTAACACAGCATCTGAACCATGCTCTGCTCAGGAATGGGAATAATCTTCTTAAATCTGAGGGATGGAAATTGAAAGCATAATTGGGAAATATAATTGCATGAAGCACCAGGGTTGCTCCCAGCCCAGGAAAGCAAGGCAGGAACGCTTTGCCAGAATATCAGCATTTTCCTGGTCAGCAGTGAGTGTCTCATTCCCTGGAAAAGCACTACGGAGAACTCCCATCCTCTGCCTGGACCCGCTGGCACTGGCACGCACACACGTAATAACAGTAATCAGAAGTTTCAAGCATTTAAAAACTTTGATCCTCTTGAAAAGAAGTAAAATGGAGGAGTTGCTAAAGGCGATGATTTCCTGGGAGCACAAGGAGTTCAAAAGCGGTCAAATAGAGGAGTAATAAAATAAAACCTTTCATCTTGCCATTTTACATTCATTTAAGCTACACTTACAGAATTCCAAACTAATATTGTAGCAGCACTGAAGTCCTCCATAAAATAATCAGAGCTATTTGAAAGGTTGGTTCTACAATTTCTGAATTAAGCAAGCTCCCAAAATACTCAGCTCGGGCTCGGTGCAGCTAATCCTGGGGATTTCATGGTCTGACAATTGCTCAGCAGAGAGCGCTGGAGATGCTCGATGGGTTTTGCTGCCAACAGCTTTTAAGTTTGGGCACCCAGAGAGCAGCTCCCCAGCAAGATTCCTAACTCCCAGTCCCAAGGAGAAAGACTTGCACTGCAGCAGCTCCTCCTGACATCTCCTCACTGGGGCTGCTGGTGCCCAGGTTCAGTTGTGCATTGACTTTTCTTCTTTTTCGTTTGTTTGTTTGTTTGGCTTTTTAATGAAACTGCAGGTATGGGGATGTCATGGGTTGACTTTATGATGCTGTCTCAAACTGGGACAGGGGATCAAGAAGAGGATGGAGAATCACACAGTCATAGACTAGTTTGGGTTGGAAGGGACCTTTTAAAAGTCATCTATTCCAACCCCTTGCCATGGACAGGGACAACCTTCCACTATCCCAGGCTGCTCCAAGCCCTGTCCAACCTGGCCTTGGACACTGCCAGGGATCCAGGGGCAGCCACAGCTTCTCTGGGCACCCTGTGCCAGGTCTCCCCACCCTCACAGCCAAGAATTTCTTCCTAGTACCTAATCTAACTTTTGCCTTGTTCAGTTTAAAACTATCACTCCTTGTCCTATTTGTCACATTTAGTGGTCGGTGTCCAGCCATGAAACACGCCCGGGCTGGATGCTCACACAGAGCAACTCAACTGTGCTCAAATGCTTCAGGAAAGAAATCCAAGAGAGGACTGCCTCTGGAGCAATCCCACCCTCTCACAACACCACCAGCTTCCTGCTCATCCCCAAGGGGCAGGAAAAGATGTGGGGAGAGGATAAAAGAGGATCTGCTCTCTCCATCCTCCACTCTTGCTTTCAGCAGCAGTCTGAAATCTGCTCTTCTGAAATATAACTTGTGCAGCGAACTCAGGTCTGGCCTGACATGTCAGGAGACTAGAAAGACTTTCTCCTTAGGATCTCCTGGATTTACTGTCCAAAAGATACAGAACTGATACAAGCACAAGACCCATCAATACCCAAAGAGAACCAGAGCAGACCAACCAAGGATGGGCAGGAGTGTCAGCTGCCCCCTCACCCCACCGTTCCCTGGAGCTGAAGCCAATGACACTCAGGGCTCCTGGGGACAAGGAGGACACTGGGCAACCCTGGGACACAGCCCCAGCACAGCTGGTCTGAAAAGTGGTGAGTGACCGCCTGCGCTCGCCAGTGGGGACACAACCACCCTGCAGTGGTACCTGGTCCTGAGGGTGTCCAGGCAAACGGGCAGGTACTTGTCAAACAGAATGGTCAGATTGGCTCTCTCAGACTGGACCTCTCGCCGGTCAATCCAGCTGCTCACAGGGGGATTCCAGCCCAGATCCGAGGGGTTGATGTACAGGATCCCTTGAGGCCCAGGAGAAAAGGGAAGAGTAAGGACAAAGCAGAGGCTCTCCCCTTTTCCACCAGAAACTTTCAGCTACTCCTACACAACTGAAACCCTGTCAAACACACCTGGTCCCTCATTATCTGCTCCCTCCTCCTGCCTCACTGCAGAGGGGAAGAGTGAAGAGATGTAACTCAGGAAACCAGGACACCTGTCATGACCCTGCCCCAAATTCAGAACATGGTGTTGCCTGAGCCATATTATTGCTCTGGGCCCTAGGCACCAGGGGACAGCTTCATTCCCTGTTCCCATGCACTTCTCCAAAAGACCAGGAGTTCTTTGGGATAGAGACTGCTCTCTCCTCATCAGGCCCACACAGAGCTGTGCAGGAGTGCTCTCTCAGTAGCGCTGCAGCCATGACCCCACAGCAGCAGCAGGAACACTCCAAGTACACCTCCAAGATAAGGCCAGCTCCCCATGTGGGCTCAGGATCCTCCGTGTGTCCGTGTGCTTCAGGAACACACCCTCCACACCATGGGCAGCTGTGCTGCAGGCTGGGAGCTTTCAAAGGGACACCAGAGGACTCATTAAGAGCCTCAGGTGCCACCTGCTGCAAGGTGCAGCTCAGGCGGAGCTCACCTGCCCGGGACACGGTGGCCGGGGTGGCCGTGCGCAGGTGGCTGATCTCGAACAGCAGCCTCATCGTGGGGTTCAGAGGGATCCTCTCGTTGCTGGCCAGGGTCAGCACCTGTGTGTGCAGACAGACAGACAGCCTGGAGCTCCCCCAGGAACAGGAATGAAGAGCATTCAGCACCTGGCTCTGCTGGGCTTGGCTGCCCAGCCCAGCTCCCCGAGGCACAGCAGCTCTTGGGCAAAGGGCTGCAGCCTCAGCAGTGTCCAGCAGGACAAGGGGGGATTCTGCCCCTGTGCTCAGGTGAGACCCCACCCGCAGAGCTGCCCCAGCCCGAGGGCTCAGCACAGGAAGGACCTGGAGCTGCTGGAGAGAGCCTAGAGGAAGCACCAACTTGATCAGAGGGATAGAGCTCTTTTAGTTCTCAGACAAGCAGAGAAAACTGGAGTTTAGCCTGAAGAAAGATCTGGGGTGACCTTACTGTGGCCTTTTGGTACCTGAAGGGGCTCCAAGAAAGCAGGAGAGAGACTTTGGACAATGGATGGAGGGACAGGACACAGGGAATGGCTTCCCACTGCCAGAGATGGGATATTGGGAAGGAATTCCTGGCTGTGAGGTGGGCAGGGTGCCCAGAGAAGCTGTGGCTGACCCTGGATCCCCGGAAGTGCCCAAGGCCAGGCTGGATGGGGCTTAGAGCAGCCTGGGACAGCGGGAGGTGTCCCCTGCCCATGGCAGGGGGTGGAATGGGATGAGCTTTAAGATCCCATTCTGTGGTGCCATGACATGACTTCTGACAGGCATTAGAACGATCCTTCTTTCTTCCACAACCCAGAATCCAAAGCATTCCCTCAGGGTGGGGAAAAGGTACAGAATTATATCCCTACCCTATTTTCAAAGGGCCTGAAGTTATGATCAGGACATTTGCGATTACTCACGAGCACAACTCTCCAGAAAAGAGCAATTCCAGTGAAAACAAGCTCTAAGCTATTTCCCTCATGCATCATTGCCTTTATGCAATATTGTTTGGTGTGTCTGAAGAAACCTAACTGCATTATTCCGGGAGGTGTTATTCCACCATCTGCACTTCTCCCAGGCTGACTCACACCCGACAAGGAATACCTCCTTCTTTATATCCATTACCTTATTATCATCCATCACAGTGTTAAGAGATTCAATCCACATCGGATCAATATCTCCATCCAGTACCATCCACTTGGGACCATCATGAGAGATGTTGGCCAGCTCTCGCATGATTGATGAAAACAGTCCTGGGAGGGAGACACGAATATGTTGATGAACATGGAAGCTGTCACCTGCTCTAACAGATTTTTCCAACAACTTTCTAAAAATAATGCTTTCCCATTAAACATTCATAACTCTTTGCATCTGGACATGAATAATACTATGTAATGATACCTGCTTTGAAGAAAAAAAACTTTATCAGAGTTATTACCACTGAGAATGACTGTGGACCTACACGAGCTTCATTCCCACTGAAAATCATAAAGCATAGGAAAAATGAAGAGCAGATACTCAGAGGGAAAAAAAAAAGACACAAACTACACAATGCAGAGAAAACCATCTGAACATGCCTTGAAAATTCTGATTTTTTTTTTTTTCTGTGGCTTGAAGTATATCAGGGAAATCAAGATGCTTTAAACACTGGGTCATGGCTTTAGTAAGACTGAGGGGAGAACAAGCCCAGACTGACATTGAGTGACAAAATGTCAGTAAAATCAAGGAGACAGAGAGGATACAGAGTCTCAGGGGGAGTAAATAATGAATGTTAAGAAGAGCGAGAAGCTGGGAACAGAGCAGAAGTACTGCAGGGCAAATGAGAGCTCCACAAAACCATCACTCTCCTACACATGAGGAAATACCTAGGGAAAGGCTGGTCTGCATGAAGGAACATCAGGCAAACATTAAAAACAGCCTCTCTTGTGGTGAATTGTGACAGGAATGCTTTTTGTTTCTTCAGGACAAGCTATTCCCTTGTGATCCAGGTCAGCAATGGCCGGTGGCATTGCATGACTGAAACAAAGCTTGTGCAACCAATGCAGAACAGCTCAGCCAACCTGGGTACGAGACGGGGTCAGGAATAAAACCTCCCTGGCTCTGCCTGGACTCCATTTCTCATGCTGGACACAGCTTGGCAACCACTCCAGCACCATCAGTGTCAGCAGCAGCTCCTGTCTGAGAGCATCACACACCACGGCAGCAGCTGGAAGGAATTGCCTCTCTCCCAACCTCAGGCATCCACACCACAGAGGGGTCTTGGGATTTGAAAGGAATCTGGTTCCACAAATAGAACTTTTAGGATCCCCTTGTAGGACCTTATCCCACCTAATATGTCCAAACTTTGCAGCTGCTGAGAGTGAAATGAGTGACAAGATGAACTCGGGAAGAGGAAAAGGAGGAGCTGATCCATAAGGGGACACATCCTCTCTTGTCAAGCTGTGCCGAGAATGGCCTGGCTGATCTTTGACATCAAGAAACAACATTTTCAGGAATGGTTAATGAAGAAAATACCTGCCTTGAGCCATCAGAGAGGAGTCCTGTATGTTCTCTTGAAACATTAGAGGACTGAGAACACTGGATGGCCACCTGCCAATGTCCCTCCTGCTGTCCAGTGCCACCCACAGTACCTGATCCACAATCCCCAATGTGCAGATCTCTCTGCAGGGTGCTGGCTGCATCCCACACCTCCCTCTGTCACTTTGATTTAGGGTCCCCAATCACAATTAAAAAGAAATTAACCCTGGCACTGGAGCAAAGCGGGGGCCAGGGGAGGTGGTGGTATCTCAGCTCTGAAGACCTCTGGCCGAGGATGATTTATGGAGCCGTCCTCTCTCACCTCCCCCTCAGCTCCCAGAACAGTGACACACGGAAATCAAAGCTGCCTTTCTGGATTAGTCACAACCCATTTTCACTTCACATCTCTGTAATCTTTCAGCAGGTTTTAAATGCTCATCTTATCCTCCTCAGGAGCAATCAGGATCAACAGCCTGGCAAACGCCGTGTTCTAGACAACAGGCAGGGATATTTAGTGGAAAAACATCTCTCAAAGGCTGCTGGGAGTGTCCAGCCACGGAAACCTGGCCATGGCACTTTTTGGGGGGCCCCGGTGCACAGCACAGGGCAGGAGGGAACTCTCTTCCATCAGCAGCCCAGCCCCAAAAAACAACCTGCCCCAGTTAGGAATTGGGAAGTTCTGGTGTTAATGGACACGACAATTATCCTTACGGCAAAAGGATAGATTCCCACTGATGACCAAAAAGCTGCGACACCCTACATGTCTTTCCAACAGCAAACCCTCCCACAGCTGGGAGCAGCACCTGGGCTGTGAGACCTGTGCAGAGAACCATCATCCTGCTGCCACTCAGGAGGATCATTAAAAGTACCCTTTTAATCTCCAAATTCAGGCATGAAATGACATTTACCATCTTTCCACTCTCTTGTTGCTGGGTTAATGATGCCGAAAAGCTCGTCATTAGTGACGGCCTTGGGGTTGAGGTCTGTCCACACAGGACGGCGCTTCATCCTCTGGTAGGTCTTGTGCAGGGACCTCAGCACCTGAGACTTGCCCGTGCCTGCAGAACCCACCACGAACACGGAGTGCCGGACACTCAGCAGCTCCTCCAGCTGCACCACCTGGGGAAACACCCCCAGAGCTCAGACAAAGATGCCAAACTGAAGATCGAATGTGCAAAATCTGGGATAGGGGACAGAGTCCCCGCCCGTGGCAAGGGGGATGGAATGAGATGTCCTTTAAGGTCCCTTCCAACCCAAACCGTTCTATGAAATTAGCTCTCACTGGACCTCTTCTGTAGAAATTTGTGACTCAGAGACACAAAGGAATTTAACCCTGAGTTTGGTCTGACCACTATAACCATGACAGATAAAATCCTGAGCGGGCAGGCAAACCTCCACCACTGTGTGACAGCCACCAGCCAAGGAGGCTCTGCTCTCTAAGGGCTGCATGGGCATGAGCCTACAAGAGTCAGTTCCTTTGTAAATCCAGGGAAGAGGCAGCGCTGGCTTTAGGAGCAGCTGCAACTGCATCAGACCCTGTCTGCAAGGGGAATATTGTGGCTGCTCCATCCCGGGAAGTGTCCAAGACCTGGCAGACAGGGCTGGGGTGCAATCTGGTCTAATGGAAAGTGTCCCTGCCCATGGCAGGGGTTGGAATGGGCTGAGCATTAAGGTCCCTTCCAATCCAAACCATTCCATGATTCTGTGTCTGTGAGCCACAGATGGTTGAGAAAACCCAGCTGAGCTGATGATGCTGTAGGTAGAGCAGAACATCCCTTGGTCTTACTTTGAGCACAAAGTTTTCCTCAGGCTGCAGCTGGAGCTCCAGCACAGCCTCTTTCACCACCACCTCGAAACCCAGGTCACGCTTCCGAGGCACATCCAGCGCAGGGAACAGGTCCCCAATCAGCCCCATGAACACGGGCACATCATCTGTCACGATCTTCGGGATGTTAAAGTCACGGAGGGAGCGCATCAGGACCTGCTCCTCGGGCCGCTCTGGGTCCACACGTTTGAGGGAGCCGGCCACCACCAGCACTGACTTGATGGCCCGCAGACCCCAGTCGTAGTGATCCTACATGGGAGGAAGAAAGAAGTAAAAACGGATGGGTTTATGCCTAGACAGTACCAGCAGGCAGGGGCAAGAACCAGCGGTCCCAGCTGCGAGACCAGACAGCGATGGAAATGCAGCCAAATCCATTATTTGTGTCGTGGCCAGAGACTTCAACCAGCCTGAGCCACCTGGTCTCCATTTCAGAAGGTGAGCTTCCCACCAAGGACAGTTTTAAAGAGTCAAATATTTCAGCTGTTCATGCCATCACATGGGCTCAGAGCTGGCATGAAGTCAGCAGGAGGACTCCCACTCTGGAGATCTAAGCAATTTTTTTTCCTTAAACCCCAAAGCAGTTTGCTTGGCCTTTGTGCAGGTTAAGGAAGGCCAGACCAAGTCGTGCATCTGCAGGAACTACTGAGGGCAAAGGCTTGCTAGTCTGTTCTGAGGCCTCAGACACCCAAATTTCTCCATCCTGCCCATCAGCAGGTTACCAGGCACATTTGGTCCTGGGCACAGTCCATCAAGGAGGGGCAGGGAAAGGAAAAGGGACACTGCTGAAAAGGAATCCTAAAGAGGCATGAGAGGAACCCTCAAGCCAACAAGCAAGTCCTTCTATTTCTGCTCCATTAGGACCTGGCAGAGCACAGCCCAACAGCTTGGCTGCTTCATATGGGAGGCCACAGCTCCCACAGGGCCTCCAGCTGCACAGCACAAAGCTTCTGTGACAAGGCAGAAACCCACCCATGCTCATGTTGGCACAGCCAAGATCAGGTTTTCTCTCTGGAGCCCTGATTCCACTCACCACTGGCCCCAGCTTTGATCTGTGCAGATGATGACAAGTTAAAATCTGATTACCCAGAGTTTTGCACTGGAAGTGACCCCACATGGTCAACACTTGACATGAAAGAGAGGTATTTAGTTGGACTAAGAGAGGAACAGTCATCATGAACCCCTTGCAGGCAGGAGAATCAATAGGAACTCAGAGACTGGAAAGCAAAGGGTCACTGAATACTGCCCCAACCATGGTGGCATTTGACAAATCTCACTAATGCAGTTGGTCAAGTGCTTTTGTCCCTGCAGATCCTCCAGGAGAGCAGTTTGAAAATTGCTCTGATGATCACAAACCCTCCCTTCTCCCAGCAGCTGCCACAAAGGCAGTCAGTAACTAAAAGCTGTGAAGCTTCAGCTGTGGAGATGCGTGGCGGAGTGTCACACTCCTGATTTGGGGGATCCAGAGCAGAGTGTTACATTCCTGTTTTGGGGGATCCAGAGCACAGGAGAGGGCTCACCTGCTTGGACAGCAGCTCCTTGCAGAGTTGGTACAGTGTGATGAACTTCCTGGCTAAGGCCCGGGCCTCGAGGAAGCCCTCGGCCACCAGCATAATCTCACAGATCAGCTCAAAGTCTGGCACAACCATGGCACAGGGCCTGGGGAGACAGGCAGGAAAGGATTGTAGAGCAAGGGTTGACTACAGAGCTCAGAGGCAGTGGATTTGTAGCTTTATCTTCCAGGTCCTTTCCAGTGAGCTACTGGAGACCTTCCCAGTCTGCCCACATTCCCTTTCCCTTGGGATAGAGCTCCCTTGTCCTCCCTGTGCATTCCTCAATCCTGCTTGGTGCACAAGGCTGAAACTATCTGTAAATCCCCAATGCAAGTGAATATCCCAAGAAAATGAAGCCAAACCTTGATGTTCCAAAAGACAATCTCTGCCAGTCTTATAACACTGGTCACAAAATCTGATCTCAACTCACCTGAAGAGAGCTTTTAAATTCTCAGGCAGCTCGGTTCGTCCTGCATAACCAGGGTTCATGGTGATAAAAATCCCGACTGAGGGGACTAAGTTAATGTCTTCGCCAAGAAAACGGAAGGATTTCTTCTTCTCCCGTATTGCATCCTGCACACTCTTCACCTAGGAACCAAGGCAGTGCTTAGTGCTGGTGTTTAGGTATGAAAAACCCAGATAGCAGTGCTGCCCTCCCTGCACTTGGCCCATGGTGACTGGGGCTTATCACTGCTCTGGCTTGGGTTTTTACTGGCCATATAAAGCTTTGAACACTGTTTGGGGTAAATATGTGTGTTTCCCATCACAATCCAACTCTGACAAAGTAGAAAAGAGCTGAAGAGCCTGGGCAGTCAAACTGAAAGGAGTTGCAAGGGTTTGCTTCATAAGACACTGATGGACGTGGGTGAGAGGAGAAGGAAATGCCTCCAAAGCTGCCTAGTTCTCACAGCAAAAACCCCATGAGCTAAACCAGCTCTTCAGCTTCCCAGCCTCGCCAGAGGCCAGAGCTGGAGAGGAGATGAAGTGCTATGGAGGCACTCAGAGAACAACCAACACGCACAGCCATCCTAAGAGTCTGCCCTGATTCCCCCCACGCCCCTTCACCCCTCCTCACACACTGCCCTTCATGACAGTCCAAAGCTCCTGTGCCTGCTCTGCTCTTTGAGGACCTGCATTCCCCATAAGCTTGGCCTCATCTCAATTGCAAACTGATCCCTTGATATTGCTTTTAAAGACTTTGGGGACATCAGATGCTTAATTGAAACCCAAATCCACAAGTAGGAAACTGGAAGGCCTCCCCTGATACCTTCACTCACTGATATTGGCTGGTCTTTTCTATTTGCCTGGTTGCAGCTTCGTTCTTCTCATCCCCCACTTTCCAAAGGGAGCGAGTCCACTACAGCCAGGTCACCCCACTGCCCACCTTCCACTGGGTGGAGCGAGTCCACTACAGCCAGGTCACCCCACTGCCCACCTTCCACTGGGTGGAGCGAGTCCACTACAGCCAGATCACCTCACTGCCCACCTTCCATTCCCACGGAGTGAGTCCATTATAGCCAAATCACCCCACTGCCCACTTTCCATTTCCATGGAGTGAGTCCATTACAGCCTGACCCTCCTTCCCCACCCTCCCAAGGGAGCAGTTCTTGCAGCCAGCTCACCTCTTCGATAGCACCACTTCAGCAAGGGAGGAATGTCTCTGCTCGCTGCCCTAAACTTACCCCTGTTCCCCATCCTAAAGCCAAGCCATTAATGCAGTTTCTCTGTGTGAGGACCCACATGGACACGAGCTGCATGACTAAGGCAGCCAATTAACCATCGCCATGGTTACCCTCTAATAGCAGCGGGAGAGGCGATGATGGAGTGACAGCCCTGCCGCTGGCTGCAGCCAGGAGCCAGGGAATCATTAGCAGTTGAGTCATATCTGGGCTTCTTTTGTTCAGCTTCCCTTTTTATTTTAACATCCTCAAAGATGCTTTTCAATGACAACTTTTACAACTAGACACCTGATGGAACAACTAGAACCTGATGGAAGGGAAACAGAGAGGGAATGACACACAAACTCTTGTACCCACCTGGGACTTCTCTGGGACTTCACAAGAGGGACAATGATGAGACAAAGAGAGATGAGAGTGAGGAGTTCGTGGAGAGGCTCAGAACAATTCCTTTGACCAAAACCCTTACAGAAGTGTAAAAACTTCTGGGCTCTAGACCTTAATTTCTGCAATGCCAAGCACCAAAGCAGCTCTAGGAAGAATTCAGCACCTCAGTCAAACGCTGGGATCCAAAAACCTGCACTTGCAGCTGACATTTGGAACCAGAAGAACTTTGTTATTTTGGCAACTCAGTTTTCAGCACTGAAGTCCCCCAAGATTCAAACCCTTCAGTTCTGCCCCTGTGGGAGCTGGCTGGGTCTAGACAGTGCAGTTGAGCACCCCGCTGCCACTCCAATTCCTCTGGCAGTTGATTTAACCAGCATTTCCAGGGGATTGCAATGAGATTTAGGATCTGGACAACACCTAGACCCAGGAGAGAGGGAGGGAGGAAGGCAGGGAGGAAGGCAGGAAAGAAGGCAGGCTTGTATTTATCCACAAGCTTTTCTCCACTTACCTGTACAGCAACCACAGAAAGAACCTCGACTGAGATCCTGTTAAATTCATCAAAACAGCCCCAGGCTCCTGTCTGGGAAAGGCCTTTGTAAATATTCCCACAAGACTGAAAAGAAAAAAATAAAATAAAATTACAAGAGTGAAATCACAAACGGAATCAACTCCAGCAAAAGATGGATTTGATTTCCCTGCCTGTTTATTTATAGCAATTTACAGTCTATTGTGGGTATTTAGAAAAGTGCAAGGGAGCAGCAGGCACAACTCAATTATAATATTTATAGCTCTGCACAGTTTGGCACTTGATTTGCTAATTGCACTCTCTTGACATCTCTGTACTTTGGCTCCATTTAAAGGTCACCTGGGCTGAGTTACCGACAGCCCCACTTCTACGAGAGACCTCACCTGGATAAAATATGATCCAAGGCCACCAAACCCACTTCTCCGTGGAGAGCACAGGGCTCAGCCCTGTGACCCAGCATTGGCCTCATCCCAGGAGAGAATCCTGAGAAACCAGGAGAGGTCCCTCCCTGTGCCTGTGGGTCTGCCAAGAGGGAATGGATCAACTCAGCCTTGGGCTCGACTGAACAGGCCAAAATTTGTGAAGTATTTCACGTGGAATCTAATTCCAGGAGGGAAGGAAAAGGTGAGACAGGCCAGAGGGCACAGTTCAGGTCTCTTCCTCCTAAGGAACCTTGTGCAAGTCTTAGAGAAGAGAACTAGGAGGAGAAAAAGCTGTTTAACATGAAGGGAGGCAGCAGGAGTGTGAGGAGACGGGACGGATCAGAGCAAGCCCAGCTGGATAACTCCCGTCCCGCAGGTTCCCCGAGCAGCCCCAGTCTGGGGGAGCAGTACCTTGTAGTCCATCTGCTCGGAGCAGTTGAACACATACACCATGATGCCCAGGGCACGGCCCAAGTCCTTGGTGGTCTCTGTCTTGCCGGTGCCAGCAGGGCCTGCAGGGGCCCCACTCATGCTCAGGTGCAGAGACTGAGTCAGAGTGATGTAACACCTGCACAGGACCAGGGAAAAGGGGTGAGAGACTGAGCTGGGTGCTACAGGTCACTGAGGGGCTGCAGGGACTCTCTGCAGAGCCCTGCGCCCTCCTTTGGGACAGCTCTGGGCGAGCACGGCCAAGCTGAAAGTCCCCATGGGCATTAACAACCACCTCTGCCCTGCTGTTACTTCTCCGGTGCATCACAGAATCATAAAGGTTGGAAAAGACCTTTAAGATCATCAAATCCAATCATCAGCATGGCACCAGTGCCTTGTTCACCACTAAACCATGTCCTTTAGTGCCACATCCATGTGTTTTTTGAACAACTTCAGGGATGGCGATTCCACCACTCCCCTGGGCAGGCTGTGCCAGGGTTTGACAACACTTCCAGTGAAGAAACTTTTCCTAATATCCAATCTGAACCTCCCCTGGTGCAACTTGATGCCGCTTCCTCTCATGCTGTCCCTTGTTCCCTGGGAGCAGACCTGACCCCACACTGGCTGCCCCCTGAGCCTCCTTTCCTCCAGGAAAGTCCCCCCAGCTCCCTCACTGTAAAACCCCAAACCAAGTGAGAGTTGCACCTCTGCCACTGGATTGCTGGGACATGGGGGTAAACAAGAGGGACGTGGGCATCCCAGGTAAAGTCCTCTTTGTCTGGCAGCTCTGTCTCAGCTGTGAGGGGGCTCCCCAGGGGCTCCCCCGGGCCTCACCTGTCGGTCAGGGGGGTGATCACGAGCCGAGGGGTGTTGCCCAGGTACTCATAGGAGTACAGGAACTGGGCATCGCAGATGTTGGCCAAGCAGTGCCGCTCCTCGTCCGACCAGCGGTGCCGCAGCTGCGACAGCCACAGGAACGCCTGGGCATTGTCCACCTGCAACGCGCCACCAGCGCTGTCACAGCAGGGCAGGGGGTGCCAGGCACGCACAGCTCAGGGCCCAAGGGGGAGTGTGAGGGAGTTGTCACCGGCTATGGACTGGTCACTGCAGGGGCAGGGGGTGAGGAGTGGCACCGCCCCAGCTCCCAGAGGGTGAAACCAAACGAGCCAGAAATCTGTGCTCAACCCCCAGAAACACAGGTGAGGGTAAAGCCACAACCCAACACACCCAGGGCACCTTCCCACCCACCTGCGGGGCGGGATATGAGACAGTGTCAAGGACAGAGTGGTTAGAGGGCTGGTGTCCCTCTGCTCTGAAGCCAGGCTGGGAGAGCTGGGGGTGTCCTATCTGGAGAAGAGAAAGCTCCAGAGAGACCTCAGAGCCCCTTCCAGGGCCTAAAGGGGCTCCAGGAGCACTGGAGAGGGACTTGGGACAAGGGATGGAGGGACAGGACACAGGGAATGGCTTCCCACTGCCAGAGGGCAAGGATAGATGGGATATTGGGAAGAAATTGTTCCCTATGAGGGGGGGCAGGCCCTGGCACAGGGTGCCCAGAGAAACTGTGGCTGCCCCTGCGTCCCTGGCAGTGTCCAAGGCCAGGCTGGATGGGGCTTGGAGCAGCCTGGGATAGTGGAAGGGGTCCCTGCCCATGGCAGGGGGGTGGGATGAGAAGAGCTTTAAGGTCCCTTCCAACCCAAACCATTCTGGGAGTATATGATGACAGGGCAGTGGTGTGGGAGTGGTGGACAAACCCCAAGGAATTCCCTGTGGCCCCACACCAGAGAAGGAAAGCTACAGAAAGAAAAGCCCAAATGCCCTGCTGAGCCAGGCAGTGATCCCCGTGCTCTATCACTCCAAAATTCCCCCTTCAATGCCAGCATGGCCCACGCTGGGCTGGGAACACCAACCTTCTGTGCTATCATCTTTGCCACCACGTCCCGTGCGTGCACGTCGATGGTGCAGATGGTCATGATCTTCTGCCTGTCACCCTTGGAGAGCTGCCCCAGCAGCATCGTCACCAGGGTGTTCAGCTGGGCCACCTGCTTCTTGTGGTACTCCCTCATTGCCTTCTCGTAGCCTTCCTTCATCCTAGAGAAGGCCATGCCCACCTCAGCTGTCCACCAGATCTGGGTGCAGCAGAGAGCCACCTGGGGAAACAGAGTGGCTCAACAGCAGGGGAACACCGGGGCTGCCTTACGTTTGAGTGTCTGATCCGTGAGGAGATCAGGGACAAAGCACCCCTGGCATGAAATTGAGTATTTTGTCATGCAGTATCACAGCAGGCAGGAGAGCAGGATCCATGTGACATCCTTTGAAATCCCATCCCAGACATGTTCAGCAGCTGCTCAGCAGTAAATGAGCCCCTTTCCCATGTCTGACCACACGGGAGGCTGAGCTGGAGAGCATGAGGCTGCCAGAGGGGCAACCAAGGGGCTCTTTCCTCTCATCAGACCTCACCAGTTTGTTCTCTCACCTCTCTGGGGGCAGGGGCTTCCTGTGACCCCTGGGGTGCAGCAGCCGCTGCCCAAGGCCCCAAGCTGCATCCTGCCTGGAGCTCCAGCCAGAGCATGGAGCTCAGCCTGGGAATCCATCAAGAGAAAGCCAGGAGAAAGGAGAACTCATCCTTCTCTCCTCTCCCCTGGACAGCACAGGCAGAAACATTCCCATCCACACCAGAGACCCCGCAGGAAGCAGGGATGGGCAGGAGCAGGGACAGTACCTGGGCAGGGTGCTCAAAGAGCCACTGGTCCCTCGGCTTGTCCTCGTATGCCGCCACAGCCGCGCTCATCTCGTCCCTCACCGTGGCCCTCATGGTGTCCAGCAGGCGATTGAGCCACACCTCGACCTGCAGCAGGGATGAAACCCCAGGAGCACTCCTGCTTCTCCTTGGCAGTGAGGGGTGGCAGGGAGTGGGAGAAGCGGCTCAGCTTTCCAGTCAAACAGGCCTCAGGCCTCCTCCAAACTGGGGGGCTCAGCTATTTCTGGGCCTGCAGGATCAGCATCTCTTTCCAGACATTAAGGTAGGTTTTTGTGGAACTCCAGCTCTAGGAGGAACCAAACTAAACTCCACTGAGGAGCAATTTAGTTCAGCATGTTCCAGCTCCAGGCCGTGACAGAGTCACCTGTGGGACCTGAGCACAACCTGTCAGCAGCAAGAGAACGCTGGGAACACAGTTCCTGCTGAGTTTAGTATTTCACAGGCAAAGTCCTCACTGAGAGGAGAGTTTAAATGCCAAGTGCCGTCACCGGGGAGCTCAGAGCTGGTATTACCTACTTTAGCTTCCTATGTAGTCCATGGAGAAAAGTGCAGCTACAGGGACAGAAAAGCTGAGCAGTAATTTGATTCTTAAACTTCCTACTTCGACTCGTCCTATGAAATAAGGAGGATTTGGAAAACAGGGGAAAAACCCTTTTCTTTCCAAAGGTACCCATGCAGAAGTACTATGGAATAATTTGATCTATTTTCAATCTGCATCCCTCCCAGTAAGAGTGACCTTCAAAATGTCTTTCAGTAATTAAAATTTAAAGAAACCTAGTAAGGAAAAGGCCACAGCTCTTCCTCACTCCACGGGCTGTAAGGGCCCATCCAGAGCAGGACTAGAGCTGTGGTGTAAGCAAGGGTTAAGTTCCACACCACCTCTTTCAGCTTTTCTCATGAAGGCAGAGCAGTGAAGCTCTCTAAGATCTTGGCCAGGGATGCCCACCCAAGGGTGTGGGAGAGCAGGTTCCACTGGGCAGTTTGGACAGACAAGGTCTC
Organism: Platysteira castanea; assembly: GCA_013397175.1. NCBI lineage: Eukaryota > Metazoa > Chordata > Aves > Passeriformes > Platysteira > Platysteira castanea. The sequence goes on along the minus strand of VYXC01002079.1, from coordinate 353,364 downwards.
CCCTCTCACCTGCCCACTGCAGTCACAGGGCTCACTGAACTGGACGTATTCCTCCTCTCTGCTGTACATTCCCAGCCCAACCTTGGTTGTCTTCTGCTCAGAGTCCACCTGGAACTTCAGCTTGGCCAAGCTGTCGAAGAGTTTGGGAAGGTGGCGCTGCACCTGCAGAAGGGATTGTATAAATGAAATGAGGGAGACAGGAGAGGCAGAGCAGAGAGCAGCAAAGGTGTGACAGGCACAATCCTGCTCACAAAGCATGACTTGGACATCCTGATAGCACCACATCTTCTCACTCATGCCCAGGATGCTGCCAGAACAAGCCTCTTGCTGGTCCTTCTCAGTATTTTTACTTGTACCTCATTTAGAACAGGGACAGGCCCTAATAAATCCCGAGATCTCCCACAAAGGGCAAAAGCACAGAAACCATCCAAACACTGCCTGACCCCCAAGTGCCAATTCCCTACTCCACCCTGCTCCTCTTGTCCTGTTCTCATCACTGGGGAGCTTTCCTCACAAGGAATCTTTCTGGTTTTTCCCTCCTAGAAAACAATTTTCTACCAAAGAGAAGTCCTGAATTTTCGTCCATGGAGAAGCCAGATCTTTATTTCTGCCCCAGACCCAGGATAAACAGCTCAACAAGCCAGACAAAACCCCCACCTCAACCAAAAGTACTTTTCCAGAAAGAGCAGAATGATTCAGTCCTGTCCTGTTCACAGCCAGCTGAGTTGGCAAAGCCAAAGGGGAGACACTAGCACAGCTCCTGAGACTCCCAACACCAGCACCTGCCCGTGGGGGCTGAGAGGTCTCCAGAGCTTCTGGAGCACTGCATCGCACACAGCTACACCCCTGTGTCATACACTACTGCCATGGGACAGGGCAGTCCCAGAGCTGTCCCAGGTTCTGCCTCTCTCCATGACAACTGAGACAGGGAGATGGACAAACCCCATGGGCAGCGTGGGAAAAGAGAGCAGCCTGTACTTCCTGGGGCTCTCCTGCTTTCAGGGAAAGCTGGGGGCACTGGAGAACAAGAGGCTGGAAAGCAGTTCCACAGAAAGGGACCTGGTGGTGCTGGTTTGTGGCCAGTTGGATCTGAGCCAGCAGTGCCTTGGCAGGCCAAAGAGCCACTGTGTCCTGGGGGGCATCAGGCACATCATCACCAGCCAGGGGAGCGAGGGGATTGTCCCACTCTGCTCTGGGCTGGGGCAGCCTCACCTCCAGTCCTGGGAGCACTTTGGGGACCACAATTTAAAAAAGACATCAGAGAGTGTCCAGAGGAGGGACATGAAGATGGTGAAGGGCCTTGATGGGCCATATGAGGAGCAGCTGAGAGCAATGGGTCTGTTCAGAGGAGAAAAGGAGCCTGAGGGCAGAGCTTACCAGGGACTGCAGCTCCTCCCAAGGGGCAGCTCTGATCTCTGCTCCCTGGGACAGGGACAGCACTCGAGGCTGGAGCTGTGTCAGGGCAGGGTTAGGTTGGAGATCAGGGAAAGATTGTTCCCCCAGAGGGTGCTGGGCACTGCCCAGGCTCCCCAGGGAATGGGCATGGCCCCGAGCCTGCCAGAGCTCCAGGAGCATTGGGACAGCACTCCCAGGGATGCCCAGGGTGGGGTTGTTGGGGTGTCTGTGCAGGGACAGGGGGTGGACTGGGTGATCCTGTGGGGCCCTTCCAGCTCAGGATATCCTATGATCCTATGGCTCATCTGCCCAGTTCTCACTCCCTGCCCCACACAGGATTCCAACCCCTCCTCAGGAGCTGTCCCACAGGTGGCCACAGCCCATTAGTTTCTCACCTGGCCAAATCCCAGGAGGTGCCAAGTGGATCAAGAAGCGATGGACACTCAGCTTCCCCACTAGGACAAGCACATCTCCTTTCAAATCTTACATAAACCATGGAATCCTGTTTTACACCTTTAAGTGGACAGGCTCAGCAATCCCCACTGTCCACTCTCAGCCCCTGGCCACTCTGCAGGGCCTTGGGTGTGCTCTAGCACTCGATACAATCCTGCCACCAGAGCCCGGAATGCAGCTGAATCTGCACCAGGTCGATATCCAGTTCAAGTGGATAATATCATTGTCTATTTAATCCTCCTTTAGGAATTATCAGGCTTTGAAACTACAGTGGAAAGGCTGAGAGTGTATCCATGCATGATCCTGCTTGACATTTACTTTGATTTTACTGCAAATAGTTTTGAATAACAGAAAGCACCAGGAATTTCTCCTTACTCCATGGAGCATTTCAACACAGCAGCTTTTCTCTGCTTCCTGTGTTTTCTCTCTCTCTCCATTTTAAGCATCAATCAGCTGTGCATTTATGACACTCTGTGGACTGAAATCACCCAGCAGCAGCAAACAGATCCACGCAGAGTTAAAGGTTAGTGGCAACAATAACATTTCCAAACCTGCCCCACTCACGTGCTGATGCAAACACTGAAAATGAGGAAAAACTTAAGGGGGGTGAGATTGTTCACTGCTAAAAGGTGGAATAAGGAATTGATTCCTTACCCAACAGTCTCCATTTGCTGTGAACATGTTGATTTGGTTTATATATCAACCTTAGGATTAGTGATGCCTCCCAAACCAGGCTGGTCAGACAAAGTGGCTGAGGTTTCCTGACAGCAGCTCCACCACTGCCATGCTCCATATGGAAAAGCACTTGCAGGACTGAATCCTCTCAACTCTGCCCACAGGGGATAGAGGGCTCTGATCCCTGGGAATGGCGGGAACGGCACTGTGAAGCCATTTCTTACAACAGGAAGGTCACTGCCAACTCCTCCCCAGGAGGATCCAGCAATCCTGCCAAGTAAGCAGGAGGAATGGTGGATTTGGGGCATTCAGACCCCATCCCAGGAGCCCCATGCAGGGTCAGGGACCCACCTGGCCCTGAGCCACAGCCACTGCCTCACCACCATCTGCTCACCTCATGCAGGCTGTGCTCCTCCCTGCCCTGCCATCAGGACATCCCAAAGGCTTTGCAGGGGGGAAGGACAAAACACTTACTGGAAACTGCCTCTTTTGCAAAAGAAACCCAGCCCTCTACAAGCCACCAGTGGTCAACACTTTCACACTGGAATGACCACTCTGGGGCTCTTTGTTTGGTGGCATGCCAGGCTGGGATCCAAGGTCAACAACAAGTTTTGGATGAGATCCTCGAGAAAGTCAGTTTCCTACAACCTCAGTGTATCCCAGCAGGAACAAACTCACTGTTTTTATGGCACAAAACCCATGGAGGTGCTCTCTGAACCTGCCACAAGCATCATCGGGGTAGACCAGACAACACCCAGGGCAGTGCTGCCTGTCAGCAATGACAGATGGAGATCAGCTGTTGAAGAGTCATTAATCCACATAGGGTGGGAGAAAGTTGCTCCAGAAAGGACACTGTGGAGAACCCCAGGACAACACCTTCCACTGACACTGCTGACAGCTGGAAAATGCAAAGGTGATGCAGTACAGGCCTTACCAGATGTGGGTTGGTCCCGTTGGAAAGAATATCCAGTAAATCTGCAGAAGAAATGAAGTAAAATCTGGGAAAGGCCAACCTTTTCATGTCCAAATATTCAGCCAAAGCCTTCTCACACAGAGACAACCTGGAGAGACAAAGCGGAGCCCAGGAAAGCTGGGTAAATACCCTGCCAAGCTTCACGCTGCCTTTCAGCTTCTCAGGCAGGTTCTCCCCACCATGGGGAAGTGCCAGGCACGAGCTGGGCCCGCAGGCTGCTCCTTCCCACAGCCCTGAACAGATCCACAAGGCACAAGGGAACTCACAGCTCACTCTCTACTCCAGGGGTCAAACATTCAAGAGTTGGGGCAGCCTCATAAAAAAGCAGAAGCACAAGTGGAAGAAGAGGTTGGAGAGGTTTGCGGTCTGACCCACTGCTTTAGACAAGCTCGTAGCTGCCACAGGTGGTGGCATCCACTAGGATGAACATTTCCAGAACTGCTTTTATTCTAATGAGCCACATTTTAAAGTCTGATTCCAACCAGCTCAGCTTTTTGTGTTTGCAGAGCATGAAAGGAAACTTGTTTGCTCCGATCTAAAATGAATCTTGCAGTGTTCACATGCTAAACTGCTGCTGAGCTTACAAAGTTCCTAAATAACATTCTCTATGAGGAACATTGGCCTTGTTCGATTGAAAATAAAATCAAATCTTTATTTGAAATGGAGAGCTGCTACTGGCACAACAGCTTAACATGGACTTTGAAGTGTTTTTCAGGCAGATTCATATGTTAAGTGAGAACTGTCTCCATCTCAGGGCTCTCAGGTCTGTCTCAGGGAGCTGTGTTCAAATCAGTATTCAGGATGAGAGCGTGCTAGATGCCACTCAGGGGTTCAGGGTGATGGGTGACAAATACAAAATCTTGAGAAAGATCAGAAAAGCTGTGATTTGTGACTGCAGAGGATGCACAGCCTTGGAAAAAGCCTTGGAGCACAGGTTCAACCAACTTCTTATGGCTGATTCCGGTCTCTGACAAAACCCTGGGACTGATGCTCTACCTACCTACTCTGGATGTCCTCCAGCTGTTGGGACAGACCTGGTTTATTGGTGACCTCAACAATATTTGGCATTTCCTGGACTTCATAGGCCAGTTCTTTAAAATCCGCATCAATCCCTTCAAAGCGCTTGGAGTCCTGCAAAGGAACACAAGGGACACAAAGGGCACAGCAATGCTCTAACGGTGTGCTGAGATCCCATCCTTTGAGGCCTGTCTTTGGGGTGAGGGGAAAGCTCCTCCCTCACCAGTGAAAGGCACGTTCCTCCTCAGCGTGGCTGTGAGCCTGGAATCACACTGGGATCTTGGCTGGAGGCAGCCTGAGAAGATCCCAGAGCAAGAGCAGGAGGAGAGCTGCCCTCCCCCAGGACAGTGTGGGAGGCTAGGGAGGGGAAGGTGCCAAAGCTGCCTGGGCCAGCTCTGTTTGATGAATTGCAATGCTGAGTAATGATCTCGGTCTTCTCCCCTCCGAGGGAAGAGGGAACATGCCTGCAGCACTGAAGGAAGGCAGCAGCTCCCGCTCAGCACCAGGAGCTCTGTGTTTGCCATGCAGTGGTGGAAAGGAGATCAGCCCCTCAGCATGGCTCAAGCACAGCCTGGGGTACAAAAACATCCTGAGGGAACAGACACAGCACTCAGGGAGCCTCCAGAGAAGCGAGGCAGCAGAAGAATGGCCCTGCTTTGGGAAACTTGGCACCATAAATAACCCTATTTAATAATGCAGCCTCTTCCTCTTTTCAAACAGGAAATACAGGATGTGGGGGCTCATACCTGGGGAAGCTGTGCCCGGATATCTTCTGAGCCTATGAAAATGCTCTCCAGGTGAGACCATGTGCGCTGCACCTCAAACCAGAGGGAGATGACAGAGTCGGCGGTGGAGAGCTTCCTCTGCCAGGCAGACACGTCCTCCAGGAGGAAAGCAATGTATTTGGAGGACATCAAATTCTGCAGCTGCACCTGGTTGTCTTCTAAAGTTTCAATGAGCTCCTCATCTGACCTCAGCAAGGGGATGTTGGTGCGGGGGTGAGGCTCATACTGAAACTCCCTGGAGCTCCAAGTCATCCCCAGCTCCTTCAGTACCTTCTCCATGCTCATTTCTCGCACTGCTTTGTCCACGATGCCGTGCACCTCCCCCTCAAACTGATGCAGGTTGAGCTTGAGGAGGTCAGCCAGGGTGGTGTCCGAATCCATCACAAACCTCACACCCGTCACCTGCATCAGCTGGTTCCAGTGCCTTTCCCTAATGGCAGGATTTTGCAGTTCTGCCACAGCCTTCAGGGCTGTCAGCATGTTCTTCACCTTGCTTTCCAGCCCACTGAAAGCATCCCACGCCCTCATCTCCTTATCCAGATTCCGAATCTCTCTTGCAAACTTTTTGCACTCCAGATCCATGTTCTCCACATTAATATCCACCCATTTGGTGGTCTGCCAGTCATCGAGGCTGGTGTTCACCAGGGAGATCATGTCCCAGAGCTCTTTGAGAAGACACAGCTCCTTCCTGCACTGCTTCAGTTGTTTATACTCTGGCACCGTGACTTCAAACAGACCAGCTGATTCATAAATCGAGGTCATGGCTGACTCCATCTGTTTAATCTCCATGTGCTTTACATCCAGCAGTTGATAAGGTTTTTCAGTGTCAAACCTAGAAATAAATGTTTGTTCTCCGTAAGTGATATTGTAACAACTTCTGAAGAACCCATAAAACAAACAGAGCCTCTGAGAGCCATGGGAAAGATGAAAGGTCTCTACTACACCCTGATGGCTGAGCCACGTGGCACTGCTGACACCACCCAAACCCAACCTCTTCCCGAGGACACAAGACTGCAGCCACAGCAGGCTGTGAGTAGGCGGGAGACCTGCGGATCCCCAGGACATGCAGGGATGAGCCCGTACAGCTTTTTTCTCTCTGGGCTTGTGCGATGCTGGAACATCTGTACCTGAAGGGAGCTTCCCTCCCGAAGCGCTCCCTGAGCCGGAGCTGCTGGGCGTCGAAGGCGGCACAGCTCTGGCGCAGGGCTGTCACCTCGCTGGCCTGCAGAGGGGCCACCTGTTGCTTCACGGCCTGAGCCAGCTTCTTCACCCGGCTCCACTTCTCCGGCAGCTCCTGTGGGCACAATGGCATTGCTGGGAGGCAGGACTGGCTCTGCGGGGTGAGATCTGCTCATGGATAACCTCAGAACAGGAAAAGCAACAGATCCCGTGGCTAAAACTGCAGGGGAGTTTGGCTGGGATGCCCCAAGTTGTGCCTGGGGAGGTTTAGATAGGATATGAGGAAAAAAGTTCACAGGAAGCGTTGTGAAGCATTGTAAAACATTGGAACAGGCTGCCCAGGGCAGTGGTGGATTCACCACCCCTGGAAGTGTTAAAAAAAACTGTGGATGTGGCACTTGGGGACACGGTTTAGTGGTAAAGGTGGTGGTTTATGATCTTAAAGGTCTTTTCCAACCTTGATGATTCCATGATTGCCAAGGGCTCTGCTGTCCCCAGGTTCCCTCTTCCCCATGTGCTGTGCAAGCCCACAGGAAAGACTTTGGGTTTCTTTCCATCCCAGTCCACATTCTTGAGGAGATTAATGGAGACCCACCATGGAAAGGAGGGAAATAGCTGGAGGCAGCTCTGAGGGAGCAGAGATGGCCACGGTTGGGCACCTCACCTTCTCTTACAACCTTCATCTCATGGTCCCCTTTGCAGAAATGAAAGGAATTCCCAAAAGAAAACTGACTCATGACAGCCAGATGTGGAAAGGTGCCAAAATACTTCCGTAAGTTGCTCCCAGGGATGTCCTCTGGGTGAAGCAGATCTGGTGGTCTGACCCAGAGGACTGAAGTCCTGTGAGAAGGAAACTCCTCTGCCAACACTATCCCTCCCATCTCCATAGCTGCCAAGAACCAGCTTATTTCAAAATAATTATAATTCAACCTAATTAACAGATGGATTTGAAAATGCATTAATTTTTTTTTTCAAGAGTAATCACTGGGAGTTGGAGCAGGCAATTCTATGTTTTTCACACATAACAAAAGGCGTAATCTCTGCTTTAAAAGAAAAATCTCAATAAAACTCCAAAATTCAGCGCTATTAAGGCACATCCTGCAACATCAAAACGCTGCCCACTGAGGCCCTCTAATGACAGGGAGCAGGGCCTTGGATATCCCTGGGATGCTCCTCCACTCCTGCTCCCTTCGCCTCCTACTCCTGGGAAAACTGCTGTGCCCACCACAAGTCCTCACCCACCTCCAGCTGCTGGTGGACTTCCTCGGGCAGCTGCTGCTCGTAGGCCCTCAGCAGCTCAATGGTTTCCTTCAGGGGCTCAAACATGGCATCAGTGGCACTGTGACGCTCCTTCATGGCCAGCAGGTAACCCATGACCTCCACCAAGCCACTATAGTCACCTTTCTCCACCTTTCTGCTCAAACCTCTCTCGGCAGTTTGGATGAACTCGTCCAGGTCAGCCAAGCTGGGGAGCACAAAGCAGGGAAGGAAGCACAGGATGAGGGTAGTTCCTCTGGAATTAATGTCCAGCCTCAGAACTGCAATTCCTGCTCAGAGGTATCCCTGGATGTGGTACAGCTTTCTTCAAGGAACAGAAAGACGGGTCGGAACATCTCAAGTTGGAGACAGGGCATCTGAACAGAGACAGTGAGCTCAGGAGGGCTCTGGAGGGGGGGTCTTTGAGGACAGTTTTTACTGTGAAGGTGGGAAAGCCCTGGCACAGAATGCCCAGAGAAGCTGTGGCTGCCCCTGGATCCCTGGAAGTGTCCAAGACCAGGCTGGATGGGGCTTGGAGCAGAGCGGAACAGTAGAAGGTGCCCCTGTCCATGGCAGGGGTGGCACTGGATGGGCTTTAAGGCCTCTTCCAACTCAAACCAGCCTGGGATTCTGTGACAGTTTTCACCCCATCTCTTCCACTACAAGAATCCAGGGTACTCAGGTGAGTGTGACACACTGAAAAGCTGTAACATACAGGGATTCTCCTTCATGCACTGCCTCACCTCACAGGGCAGCTCCCTCCTGCAGGTGATACAAATTCACAGCAGTTCAGAAAAGCAACCAGACATTTGTGGCAGGAAAAATAAAATCCCTCCAGGACTTTAAAATTAAGATCCCTGTCTCTCAAAGCCCTTGAGCCATAAACCATCACAGACAAGGGGAGTGTTTGGGGCACAGTTCCTCACCTGCTTATCCTGTTCTTAACCTCACCAGCTACTGGGCACTTTTAGCAGAGCAACCCATGGGTTCCCCGGCCTCCAGTCCTTCCCAGCACATCCATTCTCCAGCTCTCAAATCACTTATTTTTAAGTGCCTGCTTAAATTCTCTGGATGCTGCTGGGCGTAAAAGTACCTTTAAATACTTCACCTAATAAAGACTAAACTGCTGAGTCAGGGACTCTCAATAGCAGCTCCTAAATGCTTGTTCTCTGCCTCACAAAACCTCTTTGCAAAGAAATTATCTGACAGAATTATGGTGCTGAAAAGCACACAAGAGATCCTATCACCACCCCACGCAGCAGCCTCCTCTTCAGATGGCTGTGAACACTTCCCTGGGAGCATCCAAGACCTAAGACACCCTTTAGTGGTGACCAGTAAATCACCTGAGGCATTGTCCTGCACAGAGCTGAGTTGCTCTTCAGAGCAAGAAACACGTGTTAATGCAATACCTGGAGCCCAAACTGCTCCTTTTTGTAGCCTGAAGACACCTCCCCATGACTGCTCACGCCTGGCTACCCAAATCGTGGGCTTTTAGAAACCTCATTGATGCAGATTTACTGATGGCCACCACCAAATCCAGTAAAGCAAGCCCAGGGCCCTGGCAGAGATGGGATTTTTTGGCTCGGGATGAATGGGCAAACACACCATGACACCACACATCAGGTCCCAGGAGCATCGACTCAGGGATGTCAGTGGTCCCAGGGATCACAGAATCACAGAATGAACCAGGTTGGAAAAGACCTTGGAGATCATCAAGCCCAACCCGTTACCTTACACCTCCTCATCAACTAAACCATGGCATTCTGTGCCACGTCCAGTCTTTTTTAAACATGTCCAGGGATGGTGACTCCACTCCCTCCCTGGGCAGACAATTCCAGTGCCGTCACTGTTTGAGTGAAGAATTTTTTCCTGATGTCCAACCTAAACTTCCCCTGGCACAGCTTAAGACCAATTGATGTCACTGTTCCCAGCTCACACTCCAGCAGAGACCAGGGCACAGAAGACACGGGGATGTGATGGAGCTGCCGTGCAGCATGGGCCCTTCTCTTGCTCCTGTATTAGCCCTGGAGGTTGTCACAGCCCCAAGGCTGCCAGAGCTCCAGGAGAGTTTGGACACCACTCCCAGGGATGCATGGGGTGGGGTTGTTGGGGTGTCTGTGCAGGGATAGGAGCTGGACTGGGTGGTCCTTGTGGATTCCTTCCAACCCAGGGTATTCCACTATCACCGACTTGGCTATCAGTGTGAAACAACACAGCCCAGCCAAGGCAAGAGAAATCCCAGTGCAGGTCCCAGGAGCAGAGGGCAGGAGCAGCTCTCACCTGTGCGTGACGTGGTCCAGAAGGTGCTGCTTGAACACCAAGCTCCACCTTTTGATCTCATTAAGCAAGGCCACCTTGAAAGGCCGGGCATCGAGCCTCAGCCAGCCCTGGAAGGTGCTGATGGGCTGCATGCGCGTCACCTCCTCGTAGAGCCGCTCGAAGGAGCCGATCTGCTCCCTGAACTGCTGCAGCGTGGGCGGCGCCTCGGGGACCCCGTCCTCGCCGTGGGCCTCGACGTCGGCGGCCGTGGGGGCGCGGCCGTAGAGCAGGAACTGGCGGCACAGCTCCCTCCTGTCGTCCCCGTACAGGTGTGTGTAGTGCTCCAGCCCCGCGCGGTGCTCGCAGCATGCACCCACCGCGGCCTGAGCGCGGCTCAGCAGCTCCTGGCGCATCCTGGACAGGTCAGACATGTCCTCCAGGTCAGCCTGGACAGGGGACAGAGGGGACAGGCAAGAGGGGAGAGAAGAGAAAAGGTGAGATGAGAGAGGAGAAAGAGTAGAAAAGAGAGGGAGAGAGGAGAAAGGAAAGTGGAGAGATGAGAACAAGGGGAGGGG
>VYXC01002079.1:306091-342725 GCA_013397175.1 Platysteira castanea | reverse complement strand
GAGGGGAGGGGAGGGGAGGGGAGGGGAGGGCACAGTGATGTGGGAGTACATGGCACCTCCTCAGTGCCGCCCACGGCACAGACCTGGTAGTGGCAGAAGCCGCTGTGCGCGGCCAGCCGGGGCACCAGCGAGGACATGCAGTAGATGCCATTGAGAAGCCTTTCCACCATGTCACAGAAGCCGTCACTGGTGCCAGGGTCCAAGGGAGGGTGAAACACCAAATCTGGGATCACCAAATCCAGCTGCACCTCAAACAGGGGAGCGAGCCCTGCCTTGGGGTCTGGCAGGGAAGAACAGAGATGTCAGGATCTTTCTCAAGGGGTCTTGAGCCACCACTAACATCCTACTACAAGATACCACGTCCTACAGGGACAGCAGGAGGGTGTGGTGGCAGACACACACTTATTGGTGTCTGCACAACCCATGGAGATGTTGGTGTTGTGGTACCCACCAAAGAGTGGGGAACAGATGAGACACAAGTGATTTAAGGACCAGAAAACACCCTGAGGAGGAAAGGCTTGAAGAGACCAGGCTCTTCAGCTGATACAGAGGGAGTCTGAGAGCTGAACAATGACAGCACAGAAGTGCTTGCAGAGGAGAAAAATGATAGGAACCAAGAAGCTCTTTAATTTAGTGGTGAAAGGTGTGGGAAAAAACCAAACAGCAACCATAAACTGAAGCCAGATGCAAATGTGACAACATGTGCAAGTTTTTAACGAGGTGGTGAAGAACTACATGGGATTCTTCAACCCTTCATTGTGCCTCCACATCCAGAAGGGGAGCGTTCCTGGAGATGTGCTTTAGCTGGACACAAGCTGCTCTCAGCAGAGCAAGTGAACCTGCCTGGTGGCCTGAGGCAGGAGGGCTGGGCTGGTGACTCCTGAACCCAGCTCACCTCTGCCCAGGACAGAGGGGTTTATTTTGTGCCTTTCAGGTGCAGAACTGGCTCTAAAGACTCCTCACAAGGGAAAGATGGTGCCACCCTGATGCTTTGGGCATGGAAGGATGGGAGGTGATGGATGTCCAAGCTCAGACGGGGGAGGATGCCTCAGCTGTGACCATCCATTAACCCTCGCACACAGTGCACAGCCACCTCTGTTCCTCCCCCTGAGCAATCCAGTGACCACTGATGGAGTCACCCTCCCTTCCTGGAGGCTCCAGCACCAGAGGAAGGCCAGGAAGAAGACAACAACTCTTGAGTATGAGGCAGCACAACCGGAGACGTCCCCTTGGAGAGGCTGAGCAGCCGCTGCAGCCAGGGGACAGGAGCCAGGCGTCACCTGTGCTCTCCAGGAGGTACTTGAGTGAGCACTCGATGGCAGTGAAGAATCCATCCAGGACTATCTCATCCACATAATCCAAATATGCCTTCCAGGCATCAGATGCTGGGTCTGCAAGCAGGAGGCTCTGGTTTTCCTGGAAGACAAAGGAGATGCCTTCACACACAGCGGGGCTGAGTCTGTCCTAAAGAGAGCTGCCCACCACTGAGGGCTGATGCTGGGCAGCACAGGAGTATTAGTCTCATGGAGGGCTGGGAAAGATGGAACTTCCTACTCGTGGCATGGCCACAATTTGCTCCTGTCAAGGGCTCCTTGGTCTCCAGGAACAATTCAAGGTGAAAATGGAGAGCCTTAAAAGGTCTTCCACATGTTCTCCCTCTTCTCTGAGGCCACAGGACTTGAGGCTACTTTGCACCCCTGGGGCAGGGAGATCTGGGGGTCTCAAAGGCCCATCCTGATGAACCCATCTGGTTCTCTTCAGAGTCTGAGGCCAGACAGTGACTCTCAGGAGAGGGCTGGGCCTAAAACCCATGTCCCTCCAGGCCAGGAGCTGTCCCTGACATGCACAATACTTGGCTCCAGGCAGGTGAGGAGCAGAGCTTTGGACCTTCCCCTGGCCTGCAGAGGACTCTGAGCTCTGGCAAAGCTCCGGGGAAGCACCAAGGTTTGGGACAGCAGCTTTTCTCTTGTCACTCAGCTTCTCCCTGGACAGTCAGCATCACTTCCTGCTCCACAGAGGGACATCAAGCCTGGATCCGAAGGGTCAGCCCCAGCCTCTGTTCTCAAGTAAACACCGCAGAGGGGATTTTTCCTTGGAGCAGGATCCCAAACCCGATGCACCACTCCCCTCTAGTGGCTCTCCAGCAGCCAGACTTGGGGCCAGACCCTTCCCTGGGCTGCAGCTGCTGCCGGTCCTGCCCCGGGCTGGGAGCCCAGCGGTGCCAGCCCCACAACCCCATTCCAGCTCACCCCTCAGAGACAAAATCGATTAACACCGGGTCAGGTGTTCAAATGGGATCAGGGAGTTCATTTAAGGCGAAGCAGCTCTGGACATTTTCAGTGCCACAGGGAGCCTCTGAGGAGCCACCCACCCCCGAAGGTGTCCCCTCACCTTCACCAGCGAGTGGATCCTCTGCCCGCACTCGCTGACGAGGCTGTAGCGCCGTTCCAAGTGCTCCTGGCACTCGTCCGGGCTCAGCACTGACTCCCTTTTGGAATCCCTCCTCTCAAATACTGGCAACCCCCACGAGTGCACGATGCTCTGGATCTCCTCGACATTGTCCTTGGCTCTCTGCACCCTCTGCTCCAGGTCATGGACATCCCCCAGCACCTCGGAGATGTGATCCCAGACACCTGGGGAAGATGAGAGGATTCATTACCTGTTTCCCAAGCTGCTGAGCAGAGGTCCAGTGCTCCCCTCTTCAGCCTTTTCCCCATGGTCTCATGTATTTCTCACTCATCCTTAGGGTAAGAGATTCACCACCTCGAGCAGCAGAGCCACTTCAACCTCTCTCCTACCCCAACAAGCCACACCAGGGACCACCAGAGCCTCTCCTCCCCAGAGCCTGGGCTAAACCTGAGGGGAGCAGGATCCTGTCCACAGTCACAGCAGATCAAGGGAACGTGGAAAGGAGCAGGCAGGCTGGGAGCTGCTCCTCATCTCCCCAGTGCTGGATATGCTATTCCCTGTCCTACTGGGAACTGCTACTGGGAACCAGCAAACAGAGACTGGGCACACAGGGGAATGTGAGGAGACCCAGTGTCACATGGAGCCAGCTCACCCTCCATCTTCCAGGTCAGTGTTTCTTCTGCCTCTTTCAGCTTCAAGTCGATGTCCTGCAGCTGCCCCTGCACCAGAGGATATTCCACCTCCAGCACTGTCCTCAGGACCTTGTTGTACCTGTTCCCCATCAGCTCCAGGCTGGCCACCAGCTGCCGGAAGGATTCCTTGCAGGAATAGATCTCAGCTGCTGCCGGGGGGATGGCTCCTGCCCTGCTGCCCCACAGGTAGCTCACCTCCCTCAGCACCGACACCAGCTGGGGAAGCAAGGCACAGGGCTGAGCACAGCACCATCCTCCCGGTTCCTGGCATGTCCCCCAGTTCATTCTGAGCATCACAGGGGTTTGCTGCTGGTTTATTCCCAAAGCAGCACGCTGGGAAGGGTGTGGACAGCTCCTGGTCCCTACCACCTGTTTCCCACCGGTCTCTGACTCTGTGTTTCTTCCCAGCTCTGTTAAATACCAACCAGCAAACCCTAGGCAGCTTCTGAAGGCCACCATCACCTCTGGTCCTCTGAGCCATCCCCACCCACGTGGATCTCCTCTCAGATGAAGGCTGACCCACATCACAAGCCTCAGCAATACCGTGCCTGCAAGTGGAGCTTGGCTGTTATCAAAGTGAAAGGTAAGATGGCTCCAGTTCTCTTGGTTTGCTGGGCATAAAAATAATAATAAAAAAAATAGCACCATGGCCTCAAACCCACTGACTCAACTCCTTCTGGTGCCACCTTCTGTCAGAGATTTCTGGAGTCACAAAACCAACCTCCCCTGGGTTTTTAACACCCTTTCAGGAGCTTGGGTTTCAGGTACACACAACATCAATGTAGATGATGTCCCACCACTTCCCACACAACCCTGGTCTGGACGTGCTGACACCAGTTACACCTCTGGCTCCTGAGGGACTTCCTGCCACTGGCTTTAACCAGAATTTTCTCTGCTCCAGCTGTAATCCTGGTACTTAGGCAGAGCAGATCTATGGTAGGTCCTTGTTACCCATGGGAGGGGTTCCACAGATCACAGAGAACAGACCCAGTACCAACCCCACCTGATGTCCCCCACAGCCTGGGGACACGCCCCGGGAGGCAGGAGAGCTGAGGGGCAGCAGCTCTTACCTGGGGATCGAAATTGACCGTGATCAGTTTGGTTTGTGGATCTCGCCGGATGAGCGGCTGAGTGAGGTTGTATTGGGATTTTTCTGAGACTGTCTGGGACCAGTCTAAATACAGCTTTTCTTGATACCTGCCAGAAAAGAGAAACATCCACCATGTAGTTGCCAGGCCAGCAGAGCACAGATGTAACTGAGTAGAAGCCAAGTCCACTCTGAGGACTGAAGGACGTGAAGAAATGTTCAAAACCCATCCGTGCCATCTCCACAAACAACAGGGCTTCCAACACAAACACCCAAACAACAGTGGCAGCATCAAGTCAGGAGGGCAAAGACCCCTCAAGTACCAGTTTTAGCAGTGGATTCAGATTTGGAGACAGACTTTCCAAAGCATTTAGCCTAATGTGATGTATCAGCAGCTGGGGGTTTCCAAAGGCCTAAGCAGGATAGATGCCTAAAGCCACAGGGATGCTGGGGGTGGCTGCAGCTGACCTCACTTGTCTGAGAGAGACTGTGACAGAGGACAGAAGAGGGGTCCTGGCACCTCACACGTCATGGGCAGTCCCAGCCTCCCAAGTGGCAAAGTCTGTTCTGAATCACAGTGTCACCTGAGCGGTCGGGGAAATGTCACCCAGGAGACAGCACGTCGAGGTGGTCACCCCAGACCATCGGTGGGGCCGCTCCTCTCTGAAAGGCTGTGCTGAATTACCCAGCCTTGTTCTGGTAATGGGAACAGGGCTCCCTCCATCCCCTGCTGCTGCAGGATCCAGCAGCCCGGGCTCTCAGCTCCTTTCACTGGAGAAGGGAAACAGGGCCCTGCAGGGATCTCCTCCCTGGGAAAGAGGCTCCTCTCAAGGGACAGCCCACGGCAGCCAGGCTGAACCTCAAACATTGAGATGCCAAGTCCTGGGCAGTGACTCCCACCCCAAACCGTGGAATATACACATTAGAGCCACTGCAAACACAGCCAGAGCATGGGCACGAGAGGACAGAGACTTCTCCCAGCCCAGGCTTTCCACCACACAGCAGCTCCTCCACCCCACAGCAGCTCGTTCTGATGTCCCTGCTGGGCTGCAGAGGCCCCGTTCCTCCCCTGCAGGATTCTCTTTTGAAGCCATCCCAGCACAACTGTGGTACCCAGTGACAGGACCCCTTCTCCTCTCCCATCAGGAAATTCCCTTGGGCTTAGAAAGGGGCATTCCCAGGCCCTGGGCTGTCAAACTTGCTGGAAGATGGCTTAGAGGAGGAGAATGTTTCTTCAGCCCTGCCTGAGGCCCCCGTACCTGTCGAGCAGCTGGATCATTTCTTCATATTTCTGCACCACCCTTCTTCCCTGGGCACAGTCCAGGCTCCTGGCAGCACGACAGACAGGGGTCACCTTTAGTCCTGTGGGCTGAGGTCTGCATTTACCCCTTCCCAAGGCCCCCACAGTCTGCAGGCACAGTCTGCTTGGGCTTCACCCCACCACATCACCCCAAATCCTCTCCCTGCACAAAGGCTGCCCAGCCCCTGTGCTCTCTCGTAGGTGTTTCCGTGCTGACCTGAAAAATGGGGACCTGGGAGGGGAGAAGGGCCCAGGGCTGCTGGAAAAATCAGTTACCAAACATCACTTTTAAATATTTCACCCTTGACAGTTTTCTGCCACAGTTGTGCTCCACTAGATGCAGGTCACAGCTATGTGAATGACTGTTTATATAATGTACAGTAAAAATATATAAAATATATGCATCATATAGATTATATATTAGTAGAGATTATATAGATTGTATATATTAATTAATAGTTAATTATAATTATATAGATTATATATATAATACATAACATATATCTATGTATACACATATCTTCATTTTTCCTTTTTGATCCTTTCTCCCTCTCAAGTTGCACATGGGAAAGAGCCTCACACCACCCTGCTGAAGGACTTGTCATTAACTGCTCTAAACAGAGGGGTAAAATCAATGCTAAATGCAGGGACACACATCTCCAAGATGATAACAAAGATTTGAGTGATGAGAATTCCAGCCCTGGTTTGTTTTCTTGATCTTGGGAGATTGTTCCTTTGTTTAATGCTGAGAGAGTTGTCTTCTGCCAATATCCAAGAGCTGAGCTGCTCCCAAGGAGGTCCTGGAGACCATGCTGAGAGGAATTGCAGTGAGAAAGTTTCCAATACCAATTTTAATTGCAACCTAGGGCTATGTTAAAAGCTGAAGAGCCCATCTTCTATCCCAGTGTGCCCCTCAACCACTTCAAAACCAATCCAATTAATGAGCTTCTTTAAAAAACAAAAATGGCAAGGAAGTGAGAAGTGCTAGAGCAGCCACTCCTCACCTCTTCACTAAGGATTGTTTCAGCTACAGCCATTAGGTAACATTCAACACAGAAAGAGCACCTAAAGATTGATCAGAGATGAGATTTCCAGATGGTCACACAGCAATTTATGTGGAGCAGACACTCACAGCTGTGGGATGTGCCTGAGGTGCTCCAAGGGCCCCTGGATCCGCACCCGCAGCTCCTGTGCCCAGCCCAGCGCTCCGGCCACGGGAGGGACGTTCTTGTGCAGGGGGGGAAACCCTGGCAGGGCACAGGGAAACAGCATTTCATGAGCACTGCCACCCCAGAGACACCCACAGCACCTCAGCCCCACAGAACCGCCCTAATTTCCAGGCTTCTTCCCTGAAGTCCCACCTCTGCCACACAATGTAGGTCTGGGACCTACAAGTGGCCCTGTGCCTCTGGGTCTGGAATAAGGGATCAGAGGAGGAGCCTGGCACATCCTAGAAGGAGAGCTGATGAATTTTGAGACTGGGGTGAATTCCCTTGTGAATTCCTACAAGCACTGAGGAAGGGATTTCTGGCTGGAAGCTGGTTGGGACCATCCAGTGTAAGAGCCACAGAACAACACTCCCTGAAGTCACAGCAAATGCTGGACTCGTCCTCCTCGAATCTCCCCATTCCCTCTGTTAACCTGCACTGGTACCAGCAGTGCTGCCCTTCCTGGACTTGCGTGGCTCCAGAACAGCCTTCCTGAGGCAAGGAAATGGGCTGCAGGAAGACGCACTATTCCTCCTAATCTGACAGGAGTCTTCCATTCTGTGTCAGCATTCCCTGGAAATAATAAACTTGGAAAAGGCTGACCAAACCCTTAATTCCCACCCCCTCCTCACATGCTCTGCATTCACGGCATAGCAAAAAAGCTCAGCACGCATCTTCAATCCCAGCCACATCTCACACACAGTCATTTAAAACAAGGACATTGGCATTGCTTTAATGCAAGAACAGAGCGTTCCCAGGCATTTCCCTTTCCACTAGGAACTACAGAAGCCGAAAACCTTTGCGATTTGGGAAGTTCTGATTTCCTTAGAAAAAAACAAATTATTTTCCCCTTAAATTAATCTGAATCCAGATTCCTGTAAAATCAATTTCCCTCCGCGCAGGGCACCCACCGAGCTGCAGCTCTGCCTGGGTGTGCCTGGTGTAGATAAGCCTGGCCTGGTCCAGGGCAGTGCTGAACATGCTGAGGAGGACGGAGACCTTGCCAGCAGCAGCTGCAGCAATCACAGGGCGCTCCAGAAGGTTCCGGAACATGGCCAGCAGCTGTGCAGGGGAAGAAGCAGAAAGAGAAATGGGAGAAAGTCCACATCCCTGCACAAAGTCCCACTTGGATTTTCCCCACTGATGCAGGTGCTTCATCTTCCTCCGCAGCTCAAAGATCTGCACTGATGGGCACTTTGGCAAAGGGAAGGTTTTCCCCCTGCTTTCCTGAGTAGTTCCTGCCTTTCATGGAATAGTAAGATTGGAAAAGACCTCCAAGATCACCAAGTCCAGCCTTTGAGTGAATCCCACCACTAAACCATATCACAAAGGATGTCTTTGTGATAGAAGGTCAGACCTTCTCTGTGGGTGAACCGTATTCCAGCTGTCATTCTACAAGTGCTTCAAAATGTGCTATTTAAAAAAACCCCACAACAACTCAGAAAGATAAATATTATCACTTATCATTTTCTCTAGTCATTTTTACAATTATACTGAGTTTTTTCAGAAAATACCATTTACTTTCTCTGCAGGATAAATTCACTGGTAAACAAAGCAACCTTGTTTCTAGAAAACCTCAATTTTCCAAGCTGAAATGCGTCCATGTGTTAACAAACTGATAGTAAAAATGATCACCTGGTTTTAACAGCAGTCTTCACCAGGAAATCAGAGAATAACAGAATGGTTTGGGGTGGAAGGGACCTTAAATCCCAGCTCGTTCCACCCCCTGCCATTGGCAGGAGCATCTCTCACTAGACCCTTTCCAACCTGGCCTTGGGACTCCTACACAAAGCAGCCTTTCCTCCAGGTCCCAGAGAGCCCAGTGAAACTCCTGCCATCCAAAAGCCTGATTTTGAGACATTTCTTTGACTGCTCTTCCCCAAACTGAGCACAGGCCTGTTCTGTTCATGTCACAAGGTGAAGAGCAGGGACACTCCCAACCACTCCCAGCTCCGGGGCTGCATGGCTCATGAGGGACCCACAGGTCCAAGCATCCCTAACCTGTCCACTCTATGGGCAAAGCTCAGCCCCATGTGCCTGCAGCTCCAGCACTGTCTGGCCTCTCTGCGGGACTCACCGAGAGAGAAGGGAGGGGACAGACAAACCTTGAAGATGTGCTCCAGGTCTGGGGCGTCGCTGAAGGCCTGGGTGAACACCATGCCCAGCCGATGGTCAATGTCCTCCACCTTCTGCTGGAAAGCCAAGGCATCCCACTCAAACTCCTGTGGGAAGGGGACAGCAAGTCCTGAGCTGTGAGAAGGCACTGGGGAGGTGCCTGCCACCTCCCAGTCCAGAGATATTTCCTCTTCTTATTCACCAGGAATCAAACCGCTCCTCTGGCCACCCTCCAGCCAAGCCTCATGGAGTCGAGGACACTTCTGTCCTGTCCCATGGCTGAGCTCATGGCCCTCCAGGGTGGGCCCACAGTCCAACAAGTACTGACTTCAGCCTGGAGGCAAGACGGGCTATTTCCACACTCTCTTACCCTGAACCTGGCCTGAAGTCCACACCAACACCCCAAAAACCCACAGATGTACTCGCTGAACCAGCAAGGTAGGCTAGTCTTAAGCTTAAGTTAGTCTTAAGCCTGGGAATCATCTGCCCAGGGAGGGGGTGGAATCATCATCCCTGGACATGTTTAAAAAAAGACTGGACATGGCACTCAGTGCCATGGTTTGGTTGATGAGGAGGTGTAAGGTCACAGTTTGGACTTGATGATCTCAAAGGTCTTTTCCAACCTAGTTCTGTGATTCTGAGATATGGAGCTGCAAGAACTCCCAAGTGCCTGCAGGAAAGGCCAGCATCTCCTTGTGACAGATCAGACCACAACAAAGGGAGGAAGGAGCTGGGAAGGAGGGGCCAGGGCTCCGCTGCAGAGGGAGCTGCTCTCTGGAAGCAAGGCTGTGCTGCTGGCACTCCCATGGGCTGGTCCCACCTACCGCGTTGGCCAGGTCCAGGCAGTCGTGGGTTCGCTCTGAGAACACCTGGTACCGCTCCTGGAACTCCTCATACATGTCCAGCACCTGCTGGCCCAGGGCCTTCCCTTTCATCCCGCCAAACTCAATCTTCTCCAGCTGTGTCAGGTCCAGGGCCGTGGTCAGGAGGCCCTGCAGAGCCAGAGGAGGCACACATGGGTTCAGACACAAGCAGATGACAACAGTTGTGACCACAGAACCCGGGCACAGCAAGGCTGCTCGGGCTGAGGGAGTTGGATCGAGATGATCTGTAAGGGCCCTTCCAACTCAAAGCATTCTGTGATTTTACGATTATGAGTAGTTTTAAAATAGCTGTCAGCCATTGTGGTTTTCAACACAGCTCATTAAGGAATGAGTAGAGTTACACAGTGTGGGTAAACCAGTAAAACCTTCTGTTGCAGTGCAGAGAGAGAGAGAAGGAGAAAAGCAACCCAGACCTTGCTTTGAACAGGCGAGTGCAGTCTGTACACTGCCCTTCTGATCCCACTGCTGGGAACGGGCCATCCATAAACAGAGATTCGCTTCAGAAGGGTGAGAACAGCAGATGCAGTGAGCTGTGAACCGGAAGAGAGCTCACAGGTGCACACAGTGCATGTAGAACAGGTACTCACGGAGCCTCAGCCATGCTGGGGGCTGAGGGGTGGTGGCACTCAGGACACCCCCTGTCCCTACCCTGCCTCATCTCACAGTGAGGAACCATGGCAAACAGGGACACCCCACAGCCCCCTAGCTGGACAGACCACTGGGATGTGAAGGGGTGACCTGGTGAGGAATGTGGAACGTGTCCCTGCTCCTCCCCAGAACCCCTGTCCAAGTCAGGAGGTGCCCAGCTCCAGGGTTTCCCTGAGGGCCACAGGAAGCCTAAGGGCTTGTCCCAGTTTATTCACAGCTGTGCAAACCACAGCCCCATCCCGACAGGAGTCCTCCCAGAGGACTCTTGGGAGCACTGACACACCCACCCGCCTGAGCAGAAGGACACAGCAGCAAATCCGACACGTGCACTGAGCAGGACCTGGCCAAACAAGGTCCTGGCCATGATGCTGGGGGGGCCCACACAGCACAGAGAGTTGCCCCATCCCCTGGCACCAGGGGAAGCCACAGGGAGGGAAGATGCCAGCGAGCAAGTTCATGGCTACAGGGCTCTCCTGATGGCTGCAATACCTCCACAGTCTCACCTTCACCATCTCCAGCCTCTTCAGGAAGCTGTCCAGCCTTGCAAACACCAGCCTGCTGTGGAAGTCCCACTTCCTCACTTCCTGGCCTGGCTCATAATACACGTGCAGGTTTTCCCGTCTCTCCTTGAATGCCCCTTTGAAGGCATTCAGGATGTCAGACACTGTTTGCACCTTGCCCAGGCTCTCTTCCATCTCTCCTTTCAGAAGGTCTTCTGGAGACAGGTACACCACGGCCTGGAAGAGCCAAATCACACCAGGGGTGTCACTTCTGCTGTCACAGCAAATGGTGACTTCTTGCCCTGAACAGGTCTGAGCCTTCCTCTTGGGTTCAGAAACCCTTTGCCAAGAAAGGTCAGGAGAAAGCAGGAGAGAAGAGACTTCCATAAAACCCCTCCTGTGGCAAACACAGGTGCCACAGCCACGCACTTGCTGAATGAGAAGGTTGCAGATTTCCTGGAGCAGCACCATGATCCTCACAGGCATGTTGTAGTGCTTGGAGGTGGCCCAGATCCAGCACACCACGTGCAGCAGAGGCACCAGGAGAGGCTTCACCTTGCTGAACTCAGCAGCCTCTATGTCCTCCAGGGGCTGCTGGAGGGGTGTCAGGTGCAGGTCAATGTCCCGAGCCTCGCTCAGAGCTGTGGGAAGAGAGGGAAGAAGGGTTGAGATCCATTGAGCTGAGGTGGTGGGGCACAAGCTGGGTGCTGGCACAAAGGAGAACAGGCAGTCCTGGTGAGCACAAAGCACCCGCCCAGGTGTGATCCATCAGCCTGATCCCTGCTCGCCTGCAGCACAACCAGCACAGCAAACAGACTGACTCAATGGTGAGGGACAGGGAGCGGGGACAGGGAGCGGGACATGGCTCTGGGCAGAGGCTGAGGCCACTACAGCCAAGCAGTGCCTGGTGGCACCAAAAATGCAGCTCTGTGCGGGCTGCAGGGTCACAGGCTGGGCCTGAGCTCAGCTGAGCCCGGGTTTGGTTGAGGCACCACAGTTCCACCCGTCCTGACTGCACCAGCATGGAACCTAGTGCCTGACTGGGTGAAACCTTCAGCTTAGCTTTGTACAGCTGTGGGGTTAGACCCTGAAGAACTGCCCCAGAGTTAATAAATGTATTAATTTTCATTAATAAAACCAGGACATCACTAGGGAACTAAACCTGTGGACCAACAAGAAGAGAATCATCATCATCTAATCACAGAACCATGGAATGGTTTGGGCTGGGAGTGACCTTAAAGCTCACCTTGTTACACCGCTATCCCAGGGTGCTCCGAGCCCCATCCAGCCTGGCTTTGGACACTGCCAGGGATCCAGCGGCAGCCACAGCTTCTCTGGGCACCCTGTGCCAGGCCCTCACCAGCCTCACAGAGAAGAATTTCTTCCTAACATCTAATCTAACCTCTGACAGCATGAAGCCATTCTGCCTTGTCCTGTCACTGCCAACCCTTGTAAAAAATCCATCTCCAGCCCCCTTGGAGCCCCTTTAGGTACTGGAAGGCCAGAATAAGATCACTCCAGAGCCTTCTCTTCTCTGGACTGAACAATCCCAATGGCCTCAGCCTCTTCAGAAGTGCCAGAAATGCATGTGCAAATAACCCCAAAGCCTGAGACCAAGGAAGAAGAAACTCTCACTATCAGCACCTCCCTCCCACAAGGCCAACAGCCAGCCTGTCACCCCAGCAGGGAGGGCACAGGACAGTGGGACCCCAGGCTATGAACAAAGGCCAGAAGTCAGCACCATGGTGAAGCTGTCCCAGTTTCTCACCTGCCTCAACATCCATAAGCATGTCTTGGAAGGCTGGCACGTAGATGCTCTGCACTCTCTCCAGCACCTCCAGCATGTTCCTGACCTTCCTGGATGTCAGCTGACTGTAAATGCCCTCCAGGTCATCACACCTGCAGCAGCCAGGACATGTTACCAGCCCAGCTGGGGCAGCACCAGCTGTGCCCCAAGCCCCCATTCACCCTGGGCCTGATTTGGGATTTTCTGCAGTTACACAAGGACCAAGTCCCAGTGGTGGCAGGAAATGGGACCAACCCTACAGGACACAGCTGGTGCCAGGTTCAGATGAGAGTGGCTCTGCTGCGAGCAGGGCACTGCCAGAAGGAGCCAGGTCGAGTTTCTGCAGGCACTGGTGACAGCTCTGCAGAGGGCGGGGCACTGTCTCAAGTCAGCCTGAGCCAACGCAGCACAAAGGGCAGGTGAAATTCCACTCCCTGGCTCATCTGACACCCCTCTGCCACCACCAGCAGCCAGCTGACGGCATGGAGAGTGTCCATCAGCTCTCCTCTGGGGCTGGTCCTAGTGAACAGTGATGGAAACAGCATTTCCAAAAAAATTCCCTCCCGGTGTAGCCTTGAACTGTGCTGGGGCCAGGTTAAACCCAGCCAACTGCCCAGCCACCCCCAGGCACTCCGAGATCATCATTATTTTATGTGTGGGAGCAGTTTTTTTGGGTTCAGGTCTCTGCATGACCTCGAGCAGCTGCTCTTGGCTCACAGCAGCAGCACCCCCTGCACCCAAATCACCACCACCAGCCCCTCACCCCAGCACCTGTTCTTCCAGAACTCCAGTTCCACCCTCGGGTCTGGGTTGCTGCCTTGCAGGAGAGGCTCCGAGGACTCTTTCTTCAGCACTCTCTGTATCTGGTGGCTCCAGTCAATGATGGCTGACTCGGTGGCATGTACAAGGGATTTGTTGATCAGCTCCAGGCTGCAGAACACAGACCACAAGGGTCACTTGGCTTTCCACTTGTCCACGTGCATTGTTGAGTTGAATCCACCTCAATGGGCAGCTGGATTTTAGTTACAGCCCAGATTAATGTTTCAAAACCACAAAACAATCAAACCCATGAGAGAGACTGTTTACAAGGGCAGTTAGTGGCAAGATAAGGAGGAATGGTTTTAAACTGAGAGGAGGTTTAAATTATATATTAGGAAGAAACTCTTCCCTGTGAGGGTGGGGAGGGCCTGGCACAGGGTGCCCAGAGAAGCTGTGGCTGCTCCATCCCCTGGAAGTGTCCAAAGCCAGGTTGGAGGGGGCTTGAAACAACCTGACTGCAGAGTTTGGAGTTTTCCCTCAGTGACCCAAGCAGCTCATTGCTTCTCTGCATGCCCACACTCCCTCCCACTTCCTGAGCTTTTCCTGCTTCTATCATTGCGGTTCCCAAAGACAGAGCCCATGAACCAGAGAGAGAAAAATACCCCTCCTTGGCAGTCTGATGAGCTGCAGAAGACAGGGAGCAAGAAGAGTCCCCACGTCTGGCAGGGAGGATCCCCAAAAGACACAGCACATGCACCAGCAGAAGAAAAACCAGTGTGGAGCAAGGGCTGGTACTCACAATTTCTCATTTTTAGGATCAATGTTCTCAATTCCCTCTGAGACAGCTGGAAGAGGCAGCAAGGTCTTGCCCTTCACTTGGCCGAGAACCTTGAAGACAGTACTTTTCAGGCTGTGAACATGACGGATGATGTCTTGGGACACCACGCGAGGCCAGCCTTGATGGTTCTTCCGGTTCGTCAGGATGGGCACAATCACCTACAGCAGGAGTCATGGAAGAGCAAAGGAGAAGAGCTGAAAGAGGGTAGGTTTAGACTCGATTTAGGAGGAAATTATTCCCTGTGAGGGTGGGGAGGCCCTGGCCCAGGGTGCCCAAAGAAGCTGTGGCTGCTCCTGGATCCCTGGAAGTGTCCAAGGTCAGGCTGGACGGGGCTTGGAGCACCCTGGGACAGTGGAAGGTGTCCCTGCCCATGGCAGGGGTGGCATTGGACGGGCTTTAAGTCCCTTCCAACCCAAACCATGCTAATTTGATGATTCTATGACAAAAGGTGCTATAGGAGATGGACTGGCCACCAGGCTCTGAGCTGCTGACTTGGGCAAGCCTGGAAACCCACATTCATCACTGTCCCCAGCAGTTCCCTGCAGGTGATGATGAACAGGCCAGCAGGGCTGGGCTGAGCCCAGGGGCTGTCACTGCACAGCCACCCCCATGTGCAGATGGAAGGTCCTCTGGTACCTCCTGGCATCTACAGCACAGGCATGTTTTAGGTTATTTCCCAAAGCTGCAGCCCACTAAATACGGTTCCTGTCTGTATCTGGAAGTTCCAGGGTCTGCACTGACCCAGCAGCTGGGGATTCTGGGCTGGGCTTGCCTGGACCTGAGCTGCTTCTGGCTGTTTCATGCTGGGATAGCAACAGTGTCCATCACCTAACTCCAGGATCGGAGCCAGGTTGCCCCTGGTGATGAGCAGCCTTTATGTGGCCAGACTTGCAGGAGGGTAAAGGTATAAAACCAACTACAAACAGACACAGGATTGAAAAGGAACAAAGCAGCCCCGGGTGCCACTCCAGGATGCCGAAGATTCTTTGCACCATGACCAAAGAGGACCAGTAGCGGCAACCACGATGTCCAGGAAGCCATGGGAAGAGGGCACAACCCCACAGCACACAGAGTTCACCTTCAACAGCTTCAACTGCAATAGTGGCAGGCTTTGTCTCCATTACTCAAATCACAGGGACTGCTAATGAGAGCCATGTCATAACCAGTCAAATCAGCTGTTCATTTTCTTTGGGCTTGTTAAAATGACAACTGGGCCCCTGGTGAACTTAAAGTTCATCTTGTTCCATCNGCTCCGGGGGCACGGCCAGTGCCCGCGCCGCGCCCCGCGCCAGCCGCGCCGCGCACGGCTCCTCCGGGGGCTGCTCCAGCGGCTCCTCCCGGCGCTCCGGCCCCGCCGCCACGGGATCCTCCTCGGGCTCCATCCGCCCGGCTCCGGAGAGTGTTTGCGAGGAGGCGCCGCCGTTGCCCAGGGGACTCCCAGGAGCCGCTACCGCGTCCCGCCGGGATGCGAGGGCGGGCCCGGCGCTGCCACCTCCCTCCTGCGGCTCCAGCCCGTGTCTCTCATCCAGGCACCGCTGTGTAGCCCCAGAATCAGTTTCCCAGCCCGGCTCGCTCCGCAGGAAGCTCTGAGCAGAGCCCGGGGGGAATTTTTCCACGCCGGGTACAGGCAGGTCCTGTCCCTCACCCCCGCGTGCTATTCCCGACCCCGCTGTACCTGCATCAAGCACCTGAACCTGAAACTTGGGTGCTCAAGGCTCCTGCCGCCACTGCATTTCCATTTTATTAACCCCCTCTGTGAGAAGCAGATCGCTCTTTTCCAAATAAAAGACCGTTCTTTAATTCCATGAAAAGCAGCACACGGATCCTGTGCAGTCCCAGGGCTGCTCGTGTCACGCCAGCAGCGACCAGGCCCGCCCCTTGGGCACCCCACCCTGCTCNAAGATTCTTTGCACCATGACCAAAGAGGACCAGTAGCGGCAACCACGATGTCCAGGAAGCCATGGGAAGAGGGCACAACCCCACAGCACACAGAGTTCACCTTCAACAGCTTCAACTGCAATAGTGGCAGGCTTTGTCTCCATTACTCAAATCACAGGGACTGCTAATGAGAGCCATGTCATAACCAGTCAAATCAGCTGTTCATTTTCTTTGGGCTTGTTAAAATGACAACTGGGCCCCTGGTGAACTTAAAGTTCATCTTGTTCCATCCGTTGCCATGGGCAGGGACACCTTCCACTATCTTAGGTTGCTCCAAGCCCCGTCCACCCTGGTCTTGAACACTTCTAGGCATGGGGCGATCACAGCTTCTTGTTCGCAGGAATGCACCCTGTGATTGTGTAACGTGGGTCATGCCGCACGGAGCCCACTGAGAGACGCCCAGAGCCCACACGGCTCAGGATTTAGGAGGTTTCATTGGGCTCTACAGAACCCGGGGCCGCCTTTTCCCCCTTACCTCCTCCACCAGCGCAGCGAAGTGCGCCAGGGGCTCTGCGGGCAGGTCCCCGCACAGCAGCTNACCTGAAACTTGGGTGCTCAAGGCTCCTGCCGCCACTGCATTTCCATTTTATTAACCCCCTCTGTGAGAAGCAGATCGCTCTTTTCCAAATAAAAGACCGTTCTTTAATTCCATGAAAAGCAGCACACGGATCCTGTGCAGTCCCAGGGCTGCTCGTGTCACGCCAGCAGCGACCAGGCCCGCCCCTTGGGCACCCCACCCTGCTCCTGCCTCCAGCTGTCCAGTAACAGGAACATTTTGTTTTTCCCCAGTCCCCTGCTATTCATAAAAGCCCAGCAGAACTTTTCTAGGGCACAGATGTGTCAACTCCCCAGTCTCTACTTTAGACAAACAACATTAAAGCATAGGTCATCAACAAAAGACACTGCTGACAGTTTGTCTGTTAATTTCGCATTTAATCAAAATGAAGTCTGAAGACTTTACCTGTGTGCAAGTATCATCTCCTGAGCAGGGCCTGGGTATTTTCAAGTTGCCTCTAAAAACAAACTCCTTAATTGAATCAGCACAGAACTGCCCTCCTGCTTCCAGACACAGGCAGTGACAGCAGTGGCAAGGGAAGAAGCAAAGTTGACCCACAAAAAGCCCCAGAAAAACTCCTCTTAACCACAGACCTCCCTCTGTCTGCCTGCTTTGCCAGCTTTCCTGTCCCCTGCACCCAGAACTGGAATCTGCTCGCGGAAACTCCCAGTCATCTCATCTTCAGACATTCAAGAGCCCCTTAGTGCCAGCTTGGGCTGACGAGCGAAACTCCTGTCCTGAGAGTAAGAGGCAGAGAGGATTGTGCTGGCATGAAACACAGCCATGAGGCTCCAGCATGACCCACACCCGATGGGCAAGATCTTGGTCTTTACCCCACTGCTGAATCAGCCAGGCAAGGTCCTTCTCCAGAGAAATCCAGGTTTTTGTTGCCTCATTAGTGATCCAGACACAACACAGCTTTCTGGAGAATGGTGAGTGGTTTATTCAGATTCTAAATAAAGGGTTTGGAAAACTGATCTTTTGAAACAAAAGACCAGCAGAGAAAACCAAAATAAAATGGGAACACCGATGTACAGATGTATTCTCACCTCTCATTAAACCTAAAACCCTAACACTGGGTCCCATTTTACTGTTAATTTTCCTCCTATCACCTGGGTTCTGATAGCTGCTTATGCCTCCCCCATCACTGAGACCAGCTCACCTTCTTCTGGTAAACCCACGGCCCCTCCGGGGCCTCTCACACCTGATCTCTTGCAAAAGTCACACCTGCTGCTGTTACATTATCAATACCTTGTAGCATAAACCCCAAAATTAAAACAGTTCAGAGAGAAGAAATTTTGGTTAAAAGAAGAATCGCCCCATGGACTGGTGAGCTCCCAGAACAGGAGCTGTGTGGGCAGATCCTGTCTCCACAAGGACCAGTGCTGCTGACAACCCACTGGAGCTGCAGCCCAGGGAGATACATGATGACCAAGCAAGCCCAGATGCCCAGGCCAGCCCCTTTCTCGTGGCACTGGCAGCACCGCGTGCTCCCGAGGCCTGCAGAGAGCCAGGCTTCTCTCTCAGAGCAGAGCACTCCCAGCCTTGTCTCTCTCAGTTGACTGTTTTAAGCTTCTTGTCTGGCAGCTCCTGATGGTTCTTGGCTTGTTTCCGTTTCTGGCGCATTGCCTCCGTGCTGTCCCCCCTGGTCAGTTTGTCCAGCACCACGGCAGTCTCCTTCAGCAGCCGCAGCTCCCGCTTCTCCTTGCGCTCCTCCATCTCCACGATGTCGTCTGCAAACAAAGCCTTCAGGGGCGGGATCAGCTTCGGGATGGCTGGGAAGTCACCAAAACATACCTGAAACACAAGCACAGCAGCTCCTGCGTGACAACTGCTGTTTGATTCCCTTGCTCCCCCTTGCCTTTGGCCTGTGCAGACAGCAGGGCACTGCCCCTTCCTGTCTGCAGCAGCTGCACCAAGCAGCCCTGAGCTCGATAAGTTATTTATGTTTTCTTCCCAGAAATGCTGTGACCCAGTACAAACTCTGACTGACAGTGAGCTGCCCTCACTGCCACAGGTGCCTTCAGTCAGCTTTTGTCTTCCAGGTGTCTGCCACAGAAAGCCACTGGGGCAGCTCATCAGAAGGGAATGGGAATGGAAGGAAAATCAGGTTTTTTGTCTGGGAGTAGCAAGCACAGACTTGAGGTGACATAAGGCAGGTACCCAGTGTGTTAAGAGTTGGATTCAAGGGCCGTCAGCACCTGTCTTACACCGGTGTGGGGAAAGGGTGGCACAGGGTATCTGCTGCCAGCAGTTAAAGGAGCTCCTGCTCCTCAGGAGATGGAGTATTGATAGAGTACAAGAGGAGCAATTAATTCTGAGTAGCCATCCCAAAATCACACTGACACCGGTCCCAGGCCCTGCCCCAAGCTCCCAACTTACCCTCATGTGGTCAAAGGCAATGCCAACCTTCTCACTGAAGTCTTTGCTGAACAGCGGGATCTTGGCGTACCTCTGACTGAAGTGATTGAGCATGATGAACTCTGCATTCATCTTCATCCCAGTCTGGATGGCCTGGGAGGTCGTGCTGCAAAAGGTACATGCCCTGGTCACAGCCAGGCTGGCAGGTCCTGCTGCTCTGCACCCAGGGTCACACCACACCAAGTGCCCTCACACCTGCTGAGCACAGGGCACAGGCCACAGGCCCCTCTCCCTTGGGCAGCCTGCAACCTCCACACAATCCTGAATGAAGGAAAGCAGCTGTAATTGTTGGAGCCTTGCATTTAAGAGCTCCACAACCTGGGGACAGGGACTTTTTCTTTTGGGACATGTTGAGAGGAGCTGTGGTGGTTTCAGAGCTGCTGCCACAACCAACACCCCAGCTTCAGTGTAGAAGAGCTCTACGCACACCAGAACCTCTGACAGGACTTGGGCCCTTCATCACCAGCTTCAAGGACTACACCCAGCTGTGCAGCTTGTCCTTCCCAACAGAGACAGACAGTAGAACACACCCCACCTGTGGGTCTTCTCTATAGCTTCTTTTTCCATGCCATCTTCCAGCGTGGCTTCGTGGATCAGCAGGTTGGCATTTTTACCTGTGCAAACAACCACATATTCAATCTTCAGCTGAAGACTGAGCAGCCCAACCGCCTACAGGAGCCCTCCTGGCCCTCCTCAGCCCCTTGCTGTGTGGCAGACACAGCACCAAGGGTTTGGGAATGCCCACTTTGAGTACTGACAGACCTTTCTCCAAGAGATTCTTCAAGCAGAGGGTTTTGTTACCTACCCATTTGCACTAGGGCCATGCAGGGCATTGTATCACCAGAATAAACTACTTTCCAGCCAGACTTGTGGATCACTGAACATGCAAAAGCATTTTTACAGTGTTGGACTTCACAGGTCTGAAACTGAACAAGGATACAAGTGTTAGACCCCAGGTCCCCTCCAGCCACAGAGCCCCCCAGCTCAGGAACTCACCTCAGCCAGGTCGTGGCTCTCTAAGAGAGAGCTCACTAACTCCTTGGCTTTGGGTCTGATGTTCTCACAGCCTTTCACAAGAGACTGAGAAGGAATCATTCTGTGAGGGAGGGAAGAAGAGATAATTAAGGACAGGTACAACATAAAACCTGATCTTCTCCTTATGCAGCCGATTTCTCCTGTTTCTCATTCTCAGTTCAGTGACCTGTCTGTCTTACATCTTCCTTTCATTGGTGCCCCAGTAACTCATCCAATCACTTATACCCCACTATCAAATACCCTTTTTTCTACTTGCCTAACTCCCTTCCCCTACAGAAAAGGGAAGCCTTCATGTAAACCTCTATAAGCAGCACAACTGAGCAACAAACCCAATCCTGCCCTCTGCAAACTGCACATCCTCATTCTACAGGCAGGGGAAGGAGTCAGAGTCACCTCCAACAAAGGGGTGGGGGAACGAATGACAGGGGCTTGCCTTGAATAAGGACCAAGGACATTTCTCCACACAAAACACTCACTTGATGTCTCCAAGAATCTCCTCACAGTGGTTGTGGTACTCGTGCAGCCAAGGCATGATCTGCTCAGGTGCTACCAGAAACAGAGGGCTGAAAGCCTGACCGAGGGCTGCCTGCAGAAGCAAAGGTAGGGGAAAAAAATCAGTACCAGCTGTACAACAAATCAGAGAGGAGAAATGCTAAGCAAAGGCTGCTGCTTCTCCAACCCTTAAAGTTCCTCTCTCCTCACCCCAAGCCACGTTCAGGAGCAGAGAAACACCAGTGCTACTTACAAAAGCTCTCCTTCGCTCCATCAGGATATTCACCAGCCCCTGCAAAGTGAACAAAGGAAACAGCAACAGCAGTCAGAAGTGTCTGTGGAGTCAGTGGCAACAGAACTACCACAGCTCAGCAAGCCCAGAGTCAGAGCAAACAAGAAGGGAGAGGAGATTAGAACCACAGACAGATTCAGCAGTGCCTGGGGAATGAATGCAGAGAGGAATGCAGAGCAGGGCAGCCCACGTTCATCAGCTGGAGGTACAGCTGAGTCCCAAGGTTCAGAGCACAGCTGCACAGACCCCCTGCCCCTTCCCACACGCTGAACCCACCGAATGATGATCCGTGTGCATGTGGGACACAAACACAGCCATGAGGTTACACAGCACTCGGTCAACTTGCTCTCCGTAGTGGCGGCAGAGCTGTCCAAAGGTTCCTTCCCCACAGTCCAGCAGCAGGCACCGGGTAGCACTAGTGAGAGATGACAGAGATATTTAGCAGCCACTGTAAGAGCTCTGAGCAGGGCCATGCAGGGAGAGGCATCTTTGATGCCTCAGAGAGCACTGGGGTTTACCTGGTGTTCACCAGCGTGGAGCTGACATTGCGGATTTTCATTGGAATTGCAGATCCTGTTCCCAAGAACACAATCTCAGGATAAGCACCCACATTCCCTAGAGAAAACAGACAACAAGGATTTGTAAGCAAATGTTCTCCACACACTGACCAGTCAGACACCACTGAATTCACCAGCTCAGTAACTCCAGAGCCAACATGTCCAGCAGTCACTTTTGCCCCCCTCAGCAGGAGGTTTACAAGGGAAGGCAGAACAAGCCCCATCACTTCACAGCTTCATCTGGGCTCTAAAGCAGTGGGTCATCAAGAGCTCGTATTTTCCATCACACTGACCCAGGCTAAGTTGCTGTTCCATACCTGGTACAGCAGACAGGCTCTCTTTGCACTCCTTCACACGGGTCTGGAAGTCAGGGAGATCCAGGGCTTCACTAATAAACGTGTCAGGATCACAGACAGTCACAGCATCTCTGAAAGAACAGGCCACCTATCAGGGTGGGGCAAGGTAGGAAGTGAAACTGCCCTTTTCAGAGCAAAGTGCCAAATTCCTGCAACAAAATAGCCTTAGAACAAAGGGGAAAGTGCTCTTTCCATTTTGAGGGGTTGGAAAAGACACATCCATGAGTGTGGTGTGTGCCAAAAAGGCCTGGGTGGGCTGAGCCAGGCACGGAAATGATCATTCCACCAAAGTGGAGAAGCTCGTGCAATAGCACTACATTCCATCTAGAGCTGCCAGGCACTAGAGGGCACTGCAAGGCAGCACAGAGGGTCCTGGAAGAGTAGCAGCCACCTAAGGGGATCCAGGCATCTCTGAAAAGTGTGAGAGACCTGTGTCCTGGGCCTGCTTCAGAGCACGTGCAGTACTACAGGCCTCCAGATACCTTAACAGAGAAATTTAAACTCTTCTTGGCACCTGTGTCCTCCTGTTGTGCCCAACAAAGCCAGAAATCTGAGCCATGGTGGCTGACGTTCCCTTCCCCTCTGTGGTCCCTGGCCCTCAAGGTTCTCACTGAACAGCTTCATCTATTTGCCCACCAGACCCCCAGGAGCAAAGCCAGCAACTGTTTAATCACCTGGAGCTTTCAGCTCTAATGTCAGGCTTTCTAGGTCTTCAGATGGTAAGACTTTCACTGGGCTCCCCAAAAACTCTCTCCCTGCCCCCATCTGCTCTGCCACAGCCATAGCTGGGTGCACAGCATGAGTCAAAGCGAATGACCTCAATGCTACAGGAGCAAGGGACAGAAACAGAACTCCAAACCACTGGCCAGCTGTTATTTTCAGTGGTTCAGTCATCCACGTGCTACACCTTGTCCGAGACTTTCAGGGACAGGGACACAGCCCTCAAGACAGCTCCCCCAGAACAGCCACCAGAAAGGATCTGCAGGGGATCCTGACACAGGGCCCTCCCTCACTAAAAAACTGCTTCAAGCCAACACCCAAAACTTGGGAAGAAAAAGATTCCCACTGACCTCTGCCACTCCTGCTGTGGCCTGAGGTGGTATTTCAGGAGGCACTCTCCTCGCACAATGGGCACAGGGCACACAGCCTCTGCTTCCTGCAGGAGGAGGGTGATGTGAGACACGGCCTTTGCTCACCGCACGAGACACAGGGGCAAGGAGGGCCTGGATTACCTTGCTTTGGTAGGTGGTGAGCAGAGGGAAGATCTCTGGGTGGATGAGGTTCAGCTGAGTTTGGATCTTGTAGCTGCGTGGGTTGTGCACAGCAGAGGAGTTTTCATTGAGCACCAAGTGCTGAGTCCCAGGCCCGAATCTGTCAGAAGACAGTAACACACAACAGCTTCAGCCCCACCTTAGCACTGGGCACATGTGCACACCTGAGCTAGAAATCTCACCTGAGCCAGCAGAGCCCTCTTTTTAGAGCTCTTTTTACTTTGGAACAAAGATGGGTACCACCAGAACAGGGTGTTGCCCACAGAGACAGGAACCCAGGGACCACAGGCCCACGTACCTCTCCATCCACTGCTGGTAGCGGCCATCTCGAAGCACTGGCTCGGGAGTCATGTGAATAACCAAGGCCACCTGGTGCTCAGGAACTCCCTCCTGGTACCTGGGACACATTTAAACAGAAAGAACATCTGTGCTCCAGTCCATGTCCTTGGCATTCCCTCCCCTCTCCCATTTTGGTGCTACCAGAGATGCCCCCTGGGGCAGGCAGAGCAGGGATCTCCAGAGCACAGCCCAGGAGCTCCAGGCTGTGCATCACCAAAGGCATGAGGCTCAGGGCCACCATTTGCTGACCCTCCACTGTCCCTCACAAGCTAGTTCCTCTCCTCCATCAGCAACAACATCTCCAGAGCCTCCAGGAGCCCAAATAACTTCTGCACAAGCCCTACAGAGTTATGTGCAGTCCAGGCTTCCAGCTGCCAGGGAAGCAGCAGCCTCCACTGCTCCCCAGGCAGACACCAGGGCACACTCCTGCTCTGGAGGACCCTGAGGGAAAACAGGCCCGTGGCAGTCACAGAACCCCACAGGTCCTGCCTTTCCTAAAAGCTTCAAAATGCACCACCAGTCTTTTCTTGCATCTCAAGCTCCTTAACAGTGCCAAAGAACTCAGATACCAGCCATGAAAAGCAGCATATCCAGACTAGAACAAGAGCTTCCCTTGGGCAAAGCTTAGCATTCAAACATTCCAGGTGCCCCAGCCCTACCTTCGGAAGGTCTCGTTTCCACAGACAGCATCCACAAAGCCCTCGTCAGGACACTCCAGCACCAGGAACACTGGGCCAGGGTCAGTAGGGGTGCACAGCTCCTCAGGGAAGAGCTACAGGCAGATACACAGTGGTCACACCACACACAGCCCGTCCTGCACTTCTGTGTCTGACTCCTTTGGTCAGACAGACCCAGCCGCCCCTCTTACTGCTCAGTACACCCAGCCAGGGCAGCTCTTGGGCCCTTTCTGCTCTCTTTACACACATTTGCACTTCCCTGTGTAACAGCAAATCCCAACCCTGGCCTCAGAGAAACCACAACCTAACCTGAGGGAATTTTAGCAGTTTCTAGGTTCCCATGACAGATGGTAGCAAAAGCATGTTTAAGGGAAAAAAAGGCACTATGAAATTCTTGTGACACAAAGACGTGCTGATCCTGTCTCCCAGGTCAGGATCTTCACTTGCAGATCCCCTGGGTCATGGCCAGAGCTGGCTCTGCCTCTCACTCCAGTGTTCAGACTGTGTTCAGAGATTCAGACCCTGTACCCCAGAACTACTGAGTTTCTTTTGGTGTCAGACGTGCAAACAGGGTGAGGAGGGAATGATGGCTACACAAAGCATTCAATCCCCAGTTTTAAAAAATGCAGAGATTAACTCCACTAACTCACTCCTAGACCTGCATCAGTTCTGGGAAGGGGAGATGAAGCAGCTCTGCCAAACAGCAAACACCCAGCTGTACCCACACAGGAGTTCCCTTCCCTGATCACCACCCCAGCAGCCCCAGACATGCCACACTCAGCAACAACCTGGAGCTGGAACAGTCCCAGGATGTACTGGTGGGCAAAGCATTCTGCAAAAAAGCTTGCCACCCTGGGAGCCCAGTGAGGGAGGGAGAGTGGCAAAGCCACAAGGGAAGCACAGACACATCTTACCTCTCTGCCTTCAAAAGTGATGCTCTGCCCATTTTTGAGAGCTGTAATTATGGGAAGGATGGCTGGAGTTCCCCTGAGAACAAGGCCACAGAAATATTTAGCTCACCAACACCCCAGTGCCTGCTGCTGCCCCGTGCCCCACGCTGGGCTCTCGTACTCACACTGGCAGGCCCATCTCCTGGGCTTTTGCTGCTAGGAACTTCCCCTTCCTTGGGTGAATCTGCAAAGAGTTAAACACAATTGTCACCCAAATAAAGAGGGACAGGAAACAAGATCCTGTACCACCAGGTTAAGAGTTTCTCCACAAAACAAGGCAATATTTTTTCTTTCTCAGTTCCACAGCCACTGCTCCAATTTACTCCAAAAGGCTTTTCTAGACTCTCTGCTTTCCAGGATCATGCTGCTGCTTCTTGCTCCCCTCTTTAGCCAAGCAAGCACAACAGCCTGCCCTGCTCTGCGGGTTAAGCAAGAATGGAACCTGTATATTCATAACCACTGCTGGATTCTAAAAAATGCCTCCAGTTTTACACATTCCTACTCATGCTACAGCAACTCTGACACTTGAAAAGCAGAACCACATTAGAGCTTCAATGTCCTACTTGAAAACGCTGTCTCCAGTTAAATCTCTGCAGCAAGATGACATTAGGAAGCAGTTCCTTACAGAGTGGTCAATGCTCCAAACCTGCCAGCGTGTAAGAGATGTTTGGACAATGCCCTTACTAATATGTTTTAAATTTTGGGGAGCCTGAAGTGGCCAGGGAGTTGGACTGGATGGTTCAACGCTGGCAGTGTCCAAGGCCCAGCTGGATGGGGCTTGGACCAACCTGGTCTAGTGGAAGGTGTCCCTGCCCACGGGGGAATAGAATGAGATTATCCCTAAGGTCTCTTCCAACCCATCCTGTGGTCACAGATGATCACTGCATGTCCCTTCCCCCGGAAATACTCTGTTCTATTCTCTAATCTGTTCTATGTTTGTTTAGGGCTCTGTGCCCAAGCTTACTTTACACAGAAAAGCCGTCACCAGATCAGGACACCTCCTTGCACACTTCTCCTCATCACCTGTAAAAGAAAGCAAAACTACTAACTACTACTACTCACTATCACTTTTCTTAAAACCAAAATGTGCCAAATTTTGCTAAAGCTTTAACAGGAACATTATCCAGTTAACCTGGAGCCCAGCAGCAAAATGTTAGGAACACCCAAGGCCAGAGAGCCCACGGCTTCAGATACAAGAAGCCAGACTAAAGCCCAAGACTGAAAAATAATCAGCCCAGCATCCATCTGTAATTAAATTACAAAGGCTGGAGCATCCACCCCCAGCCAGAAGCAAACTTACAGGGGCTAATCACACTCAAGCACCAATCATGTCCAGTTTCTAGGGCTTTTAAGTTCTCTATCAATTTCCAAAGAACACTTTCTGTTCCATGGAATCTTCTAGCTGAGCTTCTCTACAGACCTCACTTTCAGAGAGCAAACAGCTCAGAGGGCAAATTCCTAGCCTTAATTTGGCTTCATCTCATTAAAGCTGAAAAGGCTATTCCATGTGTTTCACCTGTTCTCTTTGGGCTTTCTTTTCCCTTTCCTTCCTCCAAGCTTTGCTGTGCAGCTCTCGGGAATCCAGGCCCTGTGTCCCCTTTAGAGCTATCTCCACCTTGGGGTGATGCTCCAGGACTCTGGGAAGATGTACTTTCAGCAGCCAGTGGTTTTCCTGTCCCAGTAAAAGCAGACAAAGATCACTCAGTCAGAAGCAACAGATAAGAAAAGCAGGAATAGCATTTCCCCTTTCTATGACAGGTTTAAACTGCATCAGAATACAGAGCTGCTCCCCCCAGTGTAGCTTGCACTTGCATACTCCAGTCACTTATTTCATGAGCCATCCCTCATCCAAGTCCTTCTCCCCAAACTGCTAAACTCTGTGCTACACCCTCAGTATCACAGCTCCCAGCAGCAGGAACTCAGCTGGCTGAGAAAGTCAAAGCCAGGGATGTTTCACAAGTCACTCCATCCACCCACACCTAAAGGAACAAGCCAAGGCCCTGACTCAGCAGGTCTTGTTATTTAAATGAGATCCTTCTCCTGAGAAAAGCAAATTAATGAACCTCTGCTTACTCAGGCTGGCAAACAGAAGCTGCTCCTTGAACCTTCATTGTGCTTCCCCTGTGTCTCTGCAGCACCATGTGCTCACCTGTCAGAGGTATTTGGTAGACAGTCATTGTCTCATCCTTGTACTCAGGCTCTGTGTGCAACTGCACAGCTGGGAAGAGATCAAAATCCACCATTAAAATGTGCATAAGGAGAGATTCACACTCTTTGAGAACATAAATCAGAAAAGTGTCTTTTTCTTTCTTAAATACAACCTGCTGAATGTTCCCCTTCCCCTTTTCTGCCCAACTGCAAACCCCAATGAATAATTAAAGTTTTAAAAGCCCTTCATCTGTAGGGAGCAGTCCATGGTACCACAGCGAGCAAATTCACTGGCAGACTCTGGAACCAAAATGCCTTCACAGTGCTTTAAAACCAAATCCTGTCTGTATCAGCCAGCCTGGCAGCCCCTGAGCAGAAACAGAGCTGGAAACACTGTTGTAACAGTGTATCAGAGCAAAACAAATGTTTAAAACGTCCTCTGAGCGGACCTACACCAGAGACTGAAGCTGTTACTGATCAATGCAACCCTGGCTACAGATGAAACAAAAACTAACAAGTTCCTTTGCTACACATCCCTGACCCACCTACCCAAATCCATCCTTTTGAGGGGCCCAGGAAAGAGGCGAATGGCTTTCAAGTAGTTTTGCTGGAAAAGAGACAGTGTATCAGGAGCTGGCACAAGCAGTGCGCCATGACAGGCACCATTTCCAGCAGCTACAGACACTTCCCAGGGAAGGCAAAGGTTCAGCACCCAGACAAATCTGGGCACGTGTCCCACCTCTGCCAGGCACTGCACCTTTAGAAAGAGAAAGAACCACTGTCCCCAACCCTTCCATCCATGTCATTAGTCAGCAGAAACTGCAAGGAATTAAAACAATGCTGAGGATTGCAAATTTCTAGCCCAGATGCGGCATTAGGCTGGCAAGGACCACATCAAACAGGAGACTGAGCTTCTATTAATATAAAACTGTGAGGAAGCAGGCAAAGGAACACTGATCCTCCCTCCTCCCAAAAGCTGATTTATCAGGATACAAGACTACAAGACAGGAGCAGAAGACTCCTGCTGTCCAGTAACTGAAGAGCTTTGGATTTTGAAGCCAGCCCTTTGGGCTGACACTAACTCAGACCAACATTTCACATCTGCACAAAGATTCCCTCTGCCACCAGCTCTCCCAACTCCAGGTTAAGCTTTAACATTCTGAGGGTTTGCTCTCCCTTCTGCAACTTCCCATACTTACCAGCTTTGGTGGCCCCAGGAACACACACCTCTGAAGCCCTATAGCCTTCAGTGTGAGAATCATACCTTAAAGCAAGCAGAGAAACAGCTCTATCACAAACCCAGCAACCACTGGTAGATCTCAAAAGAAAGATCCCTCTCTTTTCAGAAGTGCTTGGCTTCTCCATGAAGGCCAGAACTGAACTTGGACCTGAATTCAGTTTCACCTCAGCTTTGTGGCAGTTTCAACAAGTCACTTGCCTCTGCAGATAAAGAAAATATCTACACATCTTCACACACCTGAACAGATTAACCTCCTCCTTTTCTTGGAGATTTCCAGAATTTTAATGGACAAGATCCATAGCCATCTATTCTAACGTCATCCTGCACTGAGGACAGTGGTGGCCACAAACTTTTGTATACTCCTTTGGACTCAAACCAGCCTAATTCACGAACAGCTCCCTGCTGGCAACACTGGTAACACCTTCTGCTGCAGGAGATTTTGGGAAGCTGAAGCCAGGCATGTTGGACAGGCAGGGCCTGTCCTACAACGTGTCTGCACTGTCGCAGAGCCCACACAGCAGCTGGAAGCACCGCAGAGCCCCACGTGCAGCCCAGCCCAGCCCTCTGACAGCAATGTCGCTGTCCCCACCGCTGACTAAGACACCCCCGCACGCCGCACCGGGCAGCTTGCAAAGTGACCGCGTCCGGCCCGAGAGCTGCTGTCCGCGGCCGTGTCGGGCTCCCCGCACTCACCTGGCAGCCCCCCGACGTTGGCCCAGGACACGCGGCTGAGGAAGATGCTGTCCAGGTGGGAGATCTTTAGCCTGTGGGGCAGACGGGGGTGAGCAGGGCCCGATCCAGCCCCGGGGTGCCCCCCGGCGCTGTCCCACTTACTTGTGCTCCTGCATGGCGCGCTGCGTGCCCTCGCCGCAGTTGAACAGGTACCTGGGGGGAAAGGGGCGTCAGGGCAGGCCCGGGCGGGGGGGCCCGGTCCCGACCCCAGCCCCGCACTCACCGGTTGAACTCGGAGAACACATACACGGCGGCCCCCGCATCGCGGCTCCCGGCCGCCACCACCTGCACGTACACGGTGTTGGGCCCTGCCAGGCCCGTGCCCGCGTTCCGCCGCCGCTCGCGGGCCCACACGTGCCGGGGCACGTCCTTGGGCCGCCGCGCCGGCCGCGTCGCCGAGGAGCCCTCGGACATGGCCCAGCCGCGAGAGCTGGCCCTGACCGCGAGGCCAAAGCCGATGCCGGCCCCCGCCCGCCGCCACACGAGCCCGGGGCCCAGCGGCAGCGCCCGCGCCCACATCCGCGCGCACCCGCCCCGCCGCCAATCGGCGTCAGCGCCCCCGCCCCGCGTGACGCGGACAGCCAATGAGAGGCGAGAAATGCCCACGGTCAGTCCGCCCTATTATCACGTGATAAGAGCGAACCAATAGAAAGCGAGAACCGGCAGCAGCCTCTCCGCCCCTGAGTCGCCCGGGTCCTACCCGGCCGCTGTCACGTGACCGGGCTCTGCCTGCTCGTCACCCAGTCCTGGGGTTCCTGGCCCGGCCATTTCCGGGGTTCTGCCGGGACCTCCCGGGACTCCCGGCCCGCCCACTCTCGGGATTCTCTGCCCGGCCGTTCCCGTGGTTCTGCCCGGAAACTCCCGGGATTCCTGGCCCCGCCACTCCTGGGATTCTGCCCGTCCATCCCGGCGCCGGACACTGGTGCTGCTGGGAACGGAGCCCCGGCTCCACTGGACCCCCGCACCCCCATTCCCCGTCAGACCCGGCTTCCTCAGCGGCTCCAGCCCAGCTGTCCCACGGCAGAGTCTCGGATGTCTCGTCCCATAAAGCCATTTATTCCCGGCGCAGTGACATGGACACCGCCCGAGCTGGTGCCTCCGAGGAGGGACCTCGAACGGAGAACCCCCGGGGTTTTATCCCCTCACAGTCTCCTTGCTGACAACTCTAGCTCTTTGTCCCAACCGCTTCTTGAGGAAGCCTGTCCCAGTGTTTGCTCTCCCTCTCTGCATATAAATGTTTCCCAATGTCAGTAGGACGTTTCAGCTTGCTGCAGAGATTTAACTGGAGACAGCGTTTTCAAGTAGGGCTTTGAAGCTCTAATGTGGTTCTGCTTTTCAAGTGTCAGAGTTGCTGTAGCATGAGTAAGAATGTGTAAAACTGGAGGCATTTTTTAGAATCCAGCAGTGGTTATGAATATACAGGTTCCATTCTTGCTTAACCCGCAGAGCAGGGCAGGCTGTTGTGCTTGCTTGGCTAAAGAGGGGAGCAAGAAGCAGCAGCATGATCCTGGAAAGCAGAAAGTCCAGAAAAGCCTTTTGGAGTAAATTGGAGCAGTGGCTGTGGAACTGAGAAAGAAAAAATATTGCCTTGTTTTGTGGAGAAACTCTTAACCTGGTGGTACAGGATCTTGTTTCCTGTCCCTCTTTATTTGGGTGACAATTGTGTTTAACTCTTTGCAGATTCACCCAAGGAAGGGGAAGTTCCTAGCAGCAAAAGCCCAGGAGATGGGCCTGCCAGTGTGAGTACGAGAGCCCAGCGTGGGGCACGGGGCAGCAGCAGGCACTGGGGTGTTGGTGAGCTAAATATTTCTGTGGCCTTGTTCTCAGGGGAACTCCAGCCATCCTTCCCACAATTACAGCTCTAAACGCCAGGCAGAGCCAAGCTGGGGCAGCTTGGACGCAGCCCTGAGGGCCCTGGCCTGACCTCAATCAGGAGGTTGGGCCTCCCAAGGTCCCCCTGAACCCCAGTCACTCTGTGATTCCCCAGGCTGCCCCATTCCCCACTGCTCCTCTCCCACAGGAGCCTGTTCGGGGCTCTGTACAAACACCAGGCTGCAGCTCTGTTTATTTTCGAGCTCTCCAAACTCCGAGTGGCATTTTTTGTTTGTTTCAGAAAGAGCCACTTGGTGTTACTGTAACCAGATTACCCCAGCGTAAACAACCCTGGCCATCAATATCCCTTGTCTTCCTGAGTTCCAAAGGAAAACCTTATCTTTCCCAGTGCTTTGCTTTCCAAACACAATGTCCCTTTATTCTTAGTGCCAATGTTCTTCCCTTTCTCGTCCAGTGATCCTTTCAGCCAGGACCTCTCCAAACCCCCACGTCTTGCCATGGTGTTTACAGCTGTTCTGTCAGTCTTTCTTCAGACCTATAATTCACTTATCATTCTCCTGACTCCCATCTCTTCACAAGAGCTCTAATTAGCAGTAGTTTTCCCTGGTTTTCCTCACTTCTGAATGAAATAAAAGGTTTGTTCCTTTGAGTGGCAAACTCTTTGTTCACACACGTTTCACATGCTGACAGTGCTGCAGCCTGGAGCTCACTCATGGTGCCTGGCCCTGCTCCCCATGGGAGAAGGGAGACACTGATTTAGATCTTAAACTCTGCACTGGTGAGGCCTCACCTCGAGTCCTGGGGGCAGTTTTGGGCATGACATCATAAGAAAACTCTAAAGCTCTTGGGGACTGTCAGGAGAAAGGACACAAAACTGGTGAAAAGCCATGAGGGGCAATATGAGGACTGCCCAGGCTCCCCAGGGAATGGGCACGGCCCTGAGGCTGACAGAGCTCCAGGAGCGTTTGGACACCACTCCCAGGAATGCACAGGATGGGA
Source organism: Platysteira castanea (assembly GCA_013397175.1). Lineage (NCBI taxonomy): Eukaryota > Metazoa > Chordata > Aves > Passeriformes > Platysteira > Platysteira castanea. Next base: position 310,663 of record VYXC01002079.1, on the reverse strand, counting down.
TTGTTGGGGTGTCTGTGCAGGGCCAAGAGCGGGACTGGGTGATCCTGGAGGTCCTTTCCCATTCAAGAGACCATGAATCTGCTCCCACATAAAAGCTGGAGTTTCCAAAGGCGAGTGCTCTCTGCTCATTCCTGCCCCACTGCTGCATTGATCCCTCCCCCTGGCAATGTTTTACTGGTCAGGTGAATGAGGAAGCATGAAAATACCATTTTTTGTGCATAAGGCATTTTTAAATACCTTTGGGAGCACAGGAGTTTTCTTAGGGCTCTGACCAGCTGGCATGGGGGTTCCAGCCAATATTTCTTTAGTGGGTGAAGCAACGGTGAAGGTGTGTGGTATTTTTCATCAAATGAACCCTCTCAATTCTGTCCAGCCTTGCTGGCTTGAGGGTGTGTGCACGGGTGAGTATGGGGAGCTGTGACTTCACCTCTGCAGAGTGACAGAACTGCCTGCAATGCCTCAACAGTCTTATGAAGATTTCACTGTGAGTGCATAAACCCCTTGAACCTGACAGGAGGCTCACAACAGCAGCACAGCAGTGTCCTTTACTGTCTGGGCTGCAGCGTGCTCTGGCATCTCACAAAGGGGCAGGAATTTCAAAGACTGGGTCACGGTTCAGGAGGAAATGTCTTTTGTGTCGCAATTCTCGTCCTTGTTTCGGATGAGAAGTGTCCCATCCTAACAGATGGGTCGGTGGGTAAGTAGGGACATCCCAGAGCTCAGTCCCTGTAGTTCCTACAAAGGCAGTGACTGAGGGTGGCTCATGCCCCGGGCAGGCGGCTGCTCCCATTGTGCAGCTCTTGTGACGAGTGCTACGAGCAGGGCCCTGAGGGGGCCTCCAGCTTAGGGAGGACATGGAGCTGCTGGAGCCAGTCCAGAGGAGGCCACCAAGATGATCAAAGGGACGGAGCACCTCTGGTATGACTAAAGGCTGAGAGAATTAGGGTTGTTCAGCCTGAGAAGAGAAGCTTCAGGGTGACCTAATTGTGGCCTTTCAGTACCTGAAGGGACTATTTACAGTGAGTGACAGGACAAGGGAGAATGACTGCAAACTTAAAAGACAGCAGCTTTAGATTGGATATTAGGAAGAAATTCTTGGCTATGAGGGAGGTCAGGCCCTGGCACAGGGTGACTGGAGAAGCTGTGGCATCCCCTGAATCCCTGGAAGTGTCCAAGGCCAGGTTGGATGGGGCTTGGAGCAGCCTGGAACAGTGGGAGGTGTTCCTGCACATGGCAGGGGGTTGAATGAGAAGAGCTTTAAGGTCCCTTTCAACTCAGCCATTCTGGGTTTCTATGACACTGCTCCAGGAGCACATGCATATCCTGGGGCAGCTCTCCCAACCCTTTGACATTAAATGCTAAATTACAGTCTGATTTCCCCCGAAAGCCTCACTCCCCATTGTGGTGTGCAGAGATCACACACAATAACCACCCCTAACCTGGAGAGTCGTCATAAACCCAGCTCTGCCTCGGGGCTGCAGGGAAACGCTCCCCATCTGGCCCAGTAATGCTCCAACAACACACATTAATGCAGAGTTTGGGTAACTAACTCAGCTACAACGATAGCATCAGCCATGCCACAAGAGAGATTTAAAAGTAATATCCTGACAGGCCCCACAAACAGACAAGGAAGGATCCTTATCTTTGTGATTTTCCCAAGGTGATACCAATGCTTCCCTTCATTTGCTGTGTATTCCACTGATTATCATCATTCCCTGGAGTCTGGGGTTTATTAGAAGAGCAGGTTTACGCATAGATTAAAGACAGCACAGGACAATATGAAGAATTTGGAGTGTCAGTGGCTCATAAAGATAACCAATCTGGTCAAGATAAGAAGCAAAATTAGTGGAAAGTAGATCTTGAGGGCAAAGCAATAACCACAAGATGCTGGTCCCAGGCATAGAGAATCCCCCAAAGACAGCAGGGATCAAGAGAGGACACTCTGAGGGACAGGTCTGGGAGCCTGCCAGAGGCTGCTCAGGGCTTCCCGGAGATGGAGACATCACCCTGAGCCAGGAGGGTGTGCGGCTGGAGCTGGGGCTCAGTGCACACTGTCTCCATCCAGAACTGGAGTAGCTGCAGAGCATGGGCAGCTCACAGCCTGTCCCTGAAGGTGCCCCAAGGCCTGGCCCACCACTGGACAGGACCCTGACCTCCTTTCACCCAGGAGTGAAAGCAATGGTCAGCAGCATCACCTGAACACAGCAAGGACTTCCCTGCAGGCACAACATGACCTCGGGGCATGGATACCCCAGGAGGCTGTCCCAGACTCCCTTTTCCACTGCCCTTTGAGCCAGACATGCTCCTGGCCACCCTGCCAGCCCCTCAGAGGCAAGTCCAGCTCACGGAAAACTGCACAACATTGAATCCTAAATGGACTAATGGCTGGAACATCATGCCCAAGACGAAGACGTGCAGGGGTGATCACGTGTGAGTGTCCCTAAGCCTTTCCCTGGAGTGAGCTGGCTGTGCACACAATTTTATACAGCCCTCAGAAGGGCATGAGATTATTCAATTATCTCTAAAGCTTCTCCTCTAACATCCCTTGACATGGAATTCCATGTGAACAAAGGTTCCTGGGTGAGTCTTGCTTCCCATAAGAATTCCCAGATTCCCTTCCGAGTAACCAGTGCCAAAATTCCCCAGTCCCCAGGTGGGTTATGGTGAGCCTGCAGAAAGACACAGCAGGAGGGTCCCCTCTTTCTCAGCTTTGCACCTTGCAGCTCCAAAAGCTCAAAGGATTTACCTTAAATCCTGCTGGGTTTGGCTCTGCAGAGCCCCAGGGGTGTATTTACCCTGCAAACACCTCGGGGATACAGTAACTGCAGTTACCAGTGACATCAAGTAATAGGGAGCAGACATGGAATCCAGGAGGAAAAAGCAATCTGACAGTGCTTCTTTTGCCATAAAAGACTTGAATGGAGATTGTGGATAGGATTACCTTAAGAGGTGAGCTTTCAGGTGGTTTATCCCCCAGATTAGTGGCATTTTGCTGAAAAAACCTTATTTCTCAGCAACAAGTAATGACAGTACTTGGCAGAGGAGTGGGGAAATTCTCAAAAAGTAGCACAGAACATGACAGGCACTGCCTTAGCCAGAAAAAACCTTCAAAACCCCCCCCAAAAATAAATATGCAAAGGTATATTTTTCATCAAATGAACCCTCTCAATTCTGTCCAGCCTTGCTGGCTTGAGGGTGTGTGCTAAAAAACTAAATGAGAAAGAGAAAAAATCATTAGGCCTCAGAAATACTTGAATTTAGAACTTTTTCAGGGAGCCAACAGCAAGGTGTAACCCAGGGAGCTTTATTAAAGAAGAGTTTACTTTTCTTATCTGCGATCTCCCCCAGCCCCCCGGTCCTGTGTCTGCCAGAGGAGCAGATGTATGGATAAGCCTGGCCCCTGCAGAGCCCAGTCTCTCTCTCCCAGTCCTCCCAGTCCAGGGCTATTGCTTTCTGCTCTTTCAATTAAAGAAGGGTAAACACCCCACACTCAGCTGCAGTGGCTTGTAAAAAGAAAAAAAATCAGTATTGCCTGTCAAAGTATAAATTAAATCAATTCCTTTTAGTTCTAGGAGGAGCAGAATCCTTCTCCCTGTAATTTGCTCTTTGTCTCTTGTCCATTGCTCACAAAAACTCAGTCACAGTCATGTCTGTCAGCTCAAGGAGGCACACTGGGAAGCACCTCGTGCTCTCCCCTTCTCCGGGCCAAGTCGTCGCTAAATGGGACTGCAGTGAACAGCACAGGCTGCGGAACAGAGGGAAAGTCTTCGAGGGGCCAGTGGTAGAAACTGGGGGGAGACCAGGAAGTTTGTGGTCTAATCAGTGGTAAGGAAATCCAAACACTCGGAAATACAACACCGAGGCAGGACACGCAGCCAGCCTGAGCTTCGGCCTCACCAGACCCTCCTCCTCCGGTCTGCTGTCCGGTCCATCACCATCAGGCTGCCCTTGGGCTCCGTGTGCCTGGGTCTAGCCCTTCAATAGCTTTTCTCTGGCCAGCTGCAAGATGTGGCAAACTGCCGTCACCTCAGCTACTNTTCCCACAGCCCCGTCCCTCAGCCCTGTCCCGCAGCCCCTTCCCACAGGCCCATCCCGCAGCCCTTTCTCACAATCCCGTCCCGCAGCCCCTTCTCGCAGCNAACACTCGGAAATACAACACCGAGGCAGGACACGCAGCCAGCCTGAGCTTCGGCCTCACCAGACCCTCCTCCTCCGGTCTGCTGTCCGGTCCATCACCATCAGGCTGCCCTTGGGCTCCGTGTGCCTGGGTCTAGCCCTTCAATAGCTTTTCTCTGGCCAGCTGCAAGATGTGGCAAACTGCCGTCACCTCAGCTACTGGAGCGGCCCCGGCCGGGCAGGGTGCCCGGGGCACCGCGGGTTCCTCCCCCCGGGAGCGACGGGCCTCGGTCCGGGCTGCGTTCTGGAGGGACCTGGTGGATGCGGAGATGCAGTGTCCGGGCACGGTTCCGCTCCGTCCCGCAGCCCTGTCTTGCAGCCCCGTCCCAAAGTCCCTTCCCACAGCCCCATTCCCACAGGTCCGTCCCGCAGCCCCATCCCAAAGTCCCTCCCCAC
>VYXC01002079.1:246090-306055 GCA_013397175.1 Platysteira castanea | reverse complement strand
GGGCAGCCCCGGCGAGTCCCCGCAGCCGCCTGAGCCCCTCCGCCTCCTTCCAGCCACCCCCTGCTAACCCTGCTTCCCCCGCGCTGCCCCCAGGCTGCCCCACCGCCACCTCCCAAGCTGCCCCGCTGTCCCTCTTGCGGCTCCGTGCCCCCTGCGCTGCCCCATCCCCTCCGTGCTGCCTCTGGGCTGCTCCACGTCCCAGCCCAGCACTTGCTGCTGCTTGGAGCTTAGCCCTCTCCGAAGAACCTGGACGCTCTCTCCATCCCGCAGCACAGAGCTCCCACCCCTGACTGCCGGTCACCTGCTCTCGGTGCCACCTTTAGCACCTCCAGCGCAAATCCTGCCTGGGGAGCAGAGCCAGCTCCTGTAGCTGCACAGGCAGGGCCCCTGCCCCATGGGGTGCCCTGTCCCTCTCCAGTGCAGCCGTAACTCTGCAGTGCAGCAGTCTGGGACACAAGACCCTGTCCCACTGAGGATGGCACCTTGCCTGTGTGGCAGCTCCAGCTCCACACACGGCTTGGACAGCCCAGGACCCTGAGCTGCTGCTGGGTTTTTGCCAGCTCACCCGTCCCAGGACTCACATCACAGGGCCTTGAGGCTAGTGCCTGATGTGGGCAACTCCTGCCAATTAAAGTGGGCCATGCATTCATAGAATGTATCCCCTTTTCCTCCCCAAGACAGTGATCCCCCAAGGAGGAGCAGTGGGCTTTCCTCCACTCTGAATCTGCCTTGCTCCAGCCCTCTCCCCATCCTGCTCCTCACATTGCTTGTGTGTCACAAGAGCAGATCCCTTCAGGACCCAATGACCCACTCTATCACCTCCTTCAGAAATCAGACTTCAGGAATTATGCTGGGGTTTCCCCAGCAGCTGGGATGTGCCTGGAGAGTGGTGCAGGGAGAGTGGGACAGTCCAGAGCTGGTCTGTCCTGGCAGAACCAGCTCCAGGTGGCCCCAGGTGGGCTCAGTGATGCCAGACTCCCATGCAGAGAGGGATGCGGGGACCCCACCTCTGCTCAGAGTGGACCCCATGTACAGAGCTGCTTCCCCTGACTCCCAGCCATCCCATGAAACAAACTGGAGAGAGGACACAGTCCAGTGGGTAGCTGACAGTTCACCCCTTGACACGGAGCTTGTTTCGCTCCATCCCCCTCCTCATTTATTTGTTTATGGTCCTTCATCGCAGCGTGGCTTCGCCCTGATGGACAGTGTTTGCACATATTCCTCTTATCCAGAACATGGGGCTTTGCAGCCACTTGTCTATTTACTGTAATTTTTAGCTCAGACACAACCAGAACTCCCACCCTGTCTGGGCGTCTCAGTGCAGAAAACAAGACTAAACTATTTTGGGATGTTTTTCTCTTTTCCTCATACTTGGGTGCTTTCCCATGTGGCTAAGCCTTTGGAGCCTTGGGGAGGGTGAACCTGTTTCACACACCCCTGAGAGCTGCCTCTGACCCCTGCACACACTTTAACCCCCTCCTCTGACCACAGGTACCTCCCACACAAGGCAGCTTCATGCTCCACTTGGTTTTCCGAGCTGGGAAATGCATCCAGTGTCAGGGATGAGCTGAGAGCACAGCAGGTGGGAACGAGCCTCCCAGGCTCCGTCCTCACCCTCCTCCTGTCACCTTGTCTGGTCACACCTCCTCAGGGTGCCCAGAATGTTGCGTGCTGCTGCCCCAAGATGAGGCAGGGACAAGGGTTTGGCCCTGTTTGTCTGGCAAACATGGAAAAGAGCCTGGAAAATGCCCCTTTGCCTCCATCACTCCCATTTTAGTCCCACTGCGTGGCACCCGCTGGGGAGAGGCTGGCAATGTGCAAAGCTTCCCCCCTCCTGCCTCTGTCACAGCCAAGGGTCTCTCCATTGAAGTTTACTTTAAGGTCTAATAGAATTTCCAAACTGGAAAAATCTTTATGCAGAGGTTTGCTTTGTTTAAAGGAAAAGGACCATAAAGATAAAGCCTCGCCTGCCCGCCGCTCCCCTCCCGCTGCCCGGGCGAGGGGCCACGGCTCAGCCCTTCCCTCCCAACCCGGCTGCCGCCGGAGGAAGAGCTTGTTTTCCTAACGAGAAGTTTGAAGATTAAAAGGGGAAAAAATCAGCCATTTGGAATCCTCTACTGACGCTGCAAATACCCTCGTTAATAGATATGTCTCGTTTTGTTACCTCATTTTAATTAATCACTAAACAAAGACAGCTGCCAAATTTTGGCTCTGGCTTTGAGCCTACAACTGACTTGGAGCCCTTGAAAAATAGACTATTTATGGTGCCTGGGCTTAAAGCTTAAATTTCTTGTATAAACTTTACCCTTCCTAAGAATAGCGTGGGGAGAGCATTGCCGGCCCCATACCCAGTGCCCGTGCCCCCATCCCCAGCCCGGTGTGGGCAGCAGTGCGGCCAGGAGGGATCGGGATCCCTCCTGCAGCAGAGGAGCAGCTGCACCAGTTCCAGGGTGGATCTCAACAAGTGCTGTCCCGGCCCTGATATCCCTACACAGGCAGGTGCCACCACCAAGAGAGGTGCCCAATTCCCTTTGCCAAGTGAGAGTTATCCACGGGGCAGAGCATCCTGGTGCAGGAGAGCATCCCTGGGTCCCTTGGGCTGGCTGGGTGCCTAAGCAAAGAATTTGTACTCCAGACATGCAGTGTGTGGGGTGAAGAAGTTGTTTCATGTTTTAGGGCATTGCTGCTGCATCCACCCCTGTCACTGCCCCCGCGGGATGGGGCTCCTGCCTCTGCTTCATACACACCCCAAACACCAGAGCCCTGGGATTCTGCATTGTGGTGGAGCTGCTCAGGCTGCCCACAGCAGGGACACGAGGTTTCTGTGTCCTCTCTTGGATGGCAGCTTGGCGCTTCACAGACTCTGAAAGGGCACTTTTATTCCTTGATGCGTTTTTTGTTTCTGTTTAGAGTATCCTGGGGAAAAGCTTCAGCTTGTCCTTCCCCATCCCTTCAGATCACAGGCAGGGAAGGAGCTTTCGTGGAGGACTGGGGCTTGACATTGCAGGAGGAGTAGCCCCAATGCAGACTTTAGGCTGCCAGGCCATTCTACCCCCTCTGCCAGGTGATGTTCAGGGGCTAGATATGCTGAAGAAAGGGTCCTTGGCTGCTGTGTGCCCTGGCATGATGCTCTCAGGGCATCCTGCTGCAGAGCCCACTGCCCTTGCAGTGTGAGTGCCTGCACACCCCACACCCGCGCCCACACCCTAGCATTCGATGCAGATCAATCCACTGCTTGGTGTGGTGTTGCATATTCCATGTCATCCTGAGCCCTCCCTGATCCCTCCCTGAGAGCTCCCTCCTTGCACACAGGAAGGGCTGAAATCCCTATGTGAGATCCCAGCGCTGCCAGCTCCACACGTTCCTGGCCATGTCACTCACACACCTCACCCTGGTGACCTGGTAGGTCTAGGTACTGCCACAGCTCCGGCAGGCTCTGTGCTTTGTCTGTGGGGTCACATCACGGCCCCTTGTGGGATCCTGCCCCTGGAGAGATCCCGGCTGCTGGGCTGGGCTGGGCTGTCAAAGAGGATGTGCCGAGATAATCAGTAAACCAGCTCCTGCAGCAAGCATCTGGGCTCAGGGCAGAGAATCAGGCCGGGTGCTGGGCAGAGGACATTTGGCCCTTCCAGCATCTCAGGAGCAGCTGAGATACAAGGGCCATGAGGGAAAATCACCCTGCATTGCTGCTGACCACATCCCTGAGCCTGGCAGGAGCTCCTGAGGGTGCACTGGTGCTGAGCATGGCTGGGGCTGAGCCCCATGGTCCAGGGCCTGTCCCACTGCCCAGTGTCTGTCCTGCTGGCCGGTGTCTGTCCTGTTGGCCGGTATCTGTCCTGCTGCCCTGTATCTGTCCTGCTGCTCTGTGTCCGTCCCACTGCCCGGTGTCCATCCCGCTGCCCAGAGTCCATCCCGCTGCCCGGTGTCCGTCCGGCCCTGCTTGAGGTTGGTGGCTGCGGCCACCGGGCTCTGCACCCGCCCCTCCTGCCCTGGAGAGGGAACGGAGCCAGGCTGCAGGACGAGCTCCTCCAGCTGCAGCCGGGAACCCGCAGCTCATATTTCACCCCGCCAGCAGGTCTCCCACTCGGGTGACACCAAACGCGTGTCACACGCGCTGGAGGCACGGGCTGATGGCCCCCGGCCGCCCACACAGCCTCGGCCCCGGATCCTGCAGCCGCCTCCTGCCTCGATGGCTAAAATAAACTGTCTGATGCACAGCCGGCACAGCGGTGCTCAGGGCTGAGGTGAGACGGAAATCCAGCCACGCACATGCAGTGCCAGAAACCCCAGGCTGTGTCAGCACCTCCTTGGATCCGGGGTGCTGCCACAGCCAAACCCCGCGTCTTGCTTCCCCTCGTCAACACCCCGGCACACTCCTGGTGTCCCCATCCCGAGTGTGCATGGTGGCACAGCCACTGCCACTCTGCCACGGCCCCTGGAGCACCGTGACACCCACGGGCAGCAAGTGACCCCATGCACCGGTGCTGGTTCTCAGTGCGATTGCCAGGGGGGCAGCCCAGCCTGTGTCTGCCACCTCCGTGCCACCCACTGGTGCTCCTGAGCCTCAACACACTCGTCCTAGGCTGCACAGCCTGCAGGGCAGAGCTGAGCCCCTCTGCTGGGGGTAATTTCAGCTCACAGTTTTGATGGGATTAACTCACCAGGTGTGGAGCTGGCAGGGAGGAGATGCCCCTCTGGCCTGGGGTGTTACACCACTGTCAGCACGCGGGGCTCGCCCTGGACGCTGCCCCTGAGCCCACCCTGCAGAGCTCCCTCTCCTCACCCTGGCCTGGCTGCCAGCACTGGGCCACAGCTCTGATGTTCCTGTAGGAAGGTCCTGCCCCACCCGAGCCCTTGTGGCAAAACTGTCCTGAAGACTTCCTCTGCAAGGACCTTCTGGCAGAAACTCCAATGTCCCCTGTGGGCTGGGGCAGTGGATGGACAGCAGATGGCTTGGAAGAGACCTGAGGGAAGTGTGAGTTGTTGCACTACCCAGTGTGGACTCTGAGCTCTAAGGATGGCAGCCTAAATAACAACACAGGTACTGTATTGGCACAGAAACCTATTAATACAGAAACTCTTAACTCTCCACCCCAGAAATGTCACTGTTTCCCTTTTTGTGCCTGTCCTAAAGCCCTCCTGCTTCTCAAGGATGTTTTGTACAGACTGCAGCTCTGCCCTGTACAAACACACTATGAGCTGACCTCTCCTGGGCAGTGTCTGGATATGACACTGAAGTCCCACACAGGGACCATTGTGCCTGTCTCATTATCAGTGTGGGCCCTTTTGGGGCTCTGGCTCAGGTCTCTCCTAGACCAGGAGCTGCCTTGCCAAAAGGACTTCACTTACAAGCTGCTATGTAAACAAATCCGGTGGGAGCCGGGGATTTATGGAGGGGCTGGAGAAGGGCTGGTGGAGATCCCCCTGCTCTGTGTCTGCCCAGCCAGTGACTGCTGCACAGACCAAAGGGATGTGTTTGTTAGTGTGAACAGCAGGTTCGTTGGCGGGTGAGCGAGATGGATATAAATAAATAGAAGAAAAAGGACTTTCCCTGCCCGGGGAGTGGCGTCCTGCCTGCCCGGGGAGGGCTGCCCTTGGCCTGGATGCTGGTCGGAAGAGGGATTTGCTTCCAGGGACCTCCCCGCTGGTGTCAAAAAACCTACAGGGATTTTTTTTTGGTGGGGGGGGGGCAGGGTGAAAGTTGGGGAGAGAGACAGGGACTGCCACCAGCATTGTCCCCAGCACAACAGTGGCACTGGGGCCATAGGTGGCTGGACATCATTCTGCTTAGTATCAGTGAGGAGAAAGCACTGGGGGTGAGCAGGGCAGAGGCAGAGGAGGCGTGGGAAGCACAGGCAGGGAGCCTTTGGGGCTCAGCATTAATGGGGGGAGGAGGTCCAGGCAGAGCAGGGGTTCCTGCTGCCTCCTGAGCTGCTCCGTGCTCCGGGGACTCTGGTGAGCCCAGGTGGCGAGGATGGCACCCAGGAAGGTGCTCTCTCCATCCTGTTCCCTTTCCAACAGCAGGAGCTTGCAAACCTCCAGGCTTCAGCCAGGTGCTGAGATCCAAAAGTGAAGGGGTTGATTGAAGGGACAGCAAAGGACTGCAGCCTGCACTGGAGCATCTCAGCGCAGCTAAGCCCGGCAGGGTGGCCTAGGCTAGCCCAAATCATGAAAAATGGCTTCACACCGATGAAAGGGCAGGGTTAGATGGGATATTGGGAAGAAAATCCTCCCTGTAAGGGTGGGGAGGCCCTGGCACAGGGTGCCCAGAGAAGCTGTGGCTGACCCTGGATCCCTGGAAGTGTTTGAGGTCAGGTTGGATGGAGATTGGAGCACCCTGGGACAGTGGGAGGTGTCCCTGCCCAGGGCAGGGGTGGGATGGCATGGTCTTTACGGTCCCTTCCGACACTTCCAAACTTTCCTGTGGTTCTCTGTGCTCCCTCCTTCAGCTCACCATAGCCAGCACTCCCAGTTTCACCCAAGCAGGGGCACTCTGCAGCGGAAGGTGACCTGTTCCCTGCTCACCCAAACTGGCCTCCCTGAGCAGAAAGAAATGCCCAGCACACACTGAGGTAACAACTCCGGCAGGGACTGGCCCATAACTCCCAGTCCTGGCTGGATCCTGCCCCACTCTTCCCTGCTAGGGCACGGCTCCCTCAGGTGCCTCTGCTCCCCTCTGGCAGTGCACAGACACTTTATAGAGGTGCAGAGAGACTGGCAGCAATGCAGTCCTGCTGCCCCCTCCCCATGCAGCCCCAGGACTGAGTGTGCCCTGGCTGGGGCAGCCCCAGCCCCGGGGCTGTGCCAGCAGGGGGACAGCAGCGGCAGAGGCACTTGGGCAGCTCTCCCGGGAGGCCTCGTCCCCCGCCTCTGCTCCGCGGGCTGCAAGAAGTTAATTTATTTTTGGAAAAGCAGCTCGCAGAGTTTGTCTAATTCCACCCGCACCAGCTCTGTTCACTCTATTTTAAACCAGTTCTTACTGTGCTTCAAGTTTATAAAACACAATCAGTGCTCCCTGGTCAAAGCAGCCCTAACCCGTGGAGCAGGCGAGGAGTGGCAGAGCAGCATCTCCTCCAGGACACTCTAGCTCAGCTGAAAAGCCCACAGGTAATTAATGCTTCCTCCTTCATGTTGTTTTGTCCTCTGGCCGCTTTCTTCCGTGTGGGTTGGTTACGGTGACACACGGCACTTGTGTGTGGTGGCAGCTTTAGGGAGACGAGCACAGCCGGGCATCGCCACTGCCTGCTGCTGCTTCTGGGGTTTTGTGGGATCTCAGTGGCACCTGGCAGGTCGTGGACTACAGAGACATCTCTGTGGAGTGTGGTATTTCTCCAGGAACGGGCACAAGGTGCGTTTGGTGGGTCAGGATCTGGCCCCGCCGGAGGCTGGCAGGGAGAGGTGTTGTGGAGGCAGCAGCTGGCTGTGCACAGGAAGGGTGGTGCTGATGGGCCGCTGAGGTTCCTAGAGATTCTTGCTGTGCTGCAGCCATTTGGAGGCTGTTCTGGTGGTTTCTCTGGTGCCCCCACCCCAGCTGACACACTGGGTCCCCCCCAGCAGCTCAGGCTGTGCGGTGGCACCCTGCTTTTACTCCTCGTGCTATGCCACAAGCGTGTCACGGCTCCCTGAACTGTGGAGGGTCGTTCTGGTTGCACCAAATGCTCCGTGTTTAATGCAACTTCTCCATGACTCACCAGTGCAACCCACAAAAACTGTTTAGAAGCTCCCAGTATCTCTCACACACAGAAATCCAGGGCATTTATGGACCGCTTTGTTTCTATTACATGAATACTTTGCAGAACGCTGCCAGTCAGAATCCACTGATGTCATTTGCTGAGCACTGAAGCGCTCAGGGGAGGTTCATCAGCCTCTTGCTGGGCTCTCTGATGCCTCACGGTTAAAGTTTTCGAAAGCTCCGCCTTGGCAGCCGCAGCCGTGACATTTCCAGCACGGATGGTTTGAGTGCGGAGCGGGAAGGGCGGCAGCGCTGCCAGGACAGGGCTGTGCCGGCTCCATTCCTCCCTGCGCTGCCTCTGGGCACCCCATCTCCTCATCTGAGCGGCACTCAGGGCATGCACAAGTGTTTTGGGGAAAGCGGGGAGGCTTCAGGGCTGAGCGCTGTGAGTAACAGCTGCCGCTTCACCCAGAGCCGTCTGTATCCCGCTTTGCTGTTTCTTGTTGCCTCTCATAGTTTCAGCTCTGAGTGGGGGGAAAAACACCTCAAAAGGCGGAAAAATAAAAGTGCCTTTTTTAGGATTGCATTACCTGATCTCTCTTATAAATGTCATTTGTCAGATGGTCCCAGGGACAGCAGCAGGCGGTGACCCTAGGTCCCCCTGGCCAACACTGCTCTCTCTGGTGCTGCCTGTGTATTCTGGTGGTCCAGCTTGGAGGGGAAGGGAAATGCGGTTGTTGTGTGGAGTGTTCAGGCTAAAAATAGTTTCCCTCTAGTGCTCCATTTGAATGGGCAGCCACATATGACTGTACATGGATTTGTCTGATAGTCCCGTTTCAGTGTAAGAGACAAAATATCTTAGTTATGGCTTTGTTCTTCAGCTAACAATGGGTAGCTAAAAATACCCGACTTTGTTCCACTCAATAAAGTTCTCTCAAGGGGAGACACTAACATTACATTTTTGCCAAATCCATGCAAAGCACAGCCAAAGAAAATGCACATTTTTGCCAACAACTTTTCATAAAACATGTAACTAGCAGAAAACTCCATACTGTTCGGCTGTGCTGTCTGCTGTGCAGCATCCCGGGACTCCTGGCTGCCTCTCTCCCGGGGAGCATCCGAGGAGGAGGGCAAGGCACGTGGGGCTTCCTCCCATCCTCATCCTCCTCTGGGCATGCTCCAGCTGCTTCCCTGCTGCCAGAGTGTTTGGGCTCGGGCACAGGGTGAGGCGCTGCTGCCTGCTCGTGCCTGGCAGAGGGTGATTGCCCCATGGCTGCCAGCGCTGGCTGCTTGGTGGTCGCTGTGGTCTCGCTCCAATTCCCTTATTTCCCGTTTGATGGCAGCCAGGGCTGGAGGCCGGCCAGGCCAGCCCCGTCCTGCTGTGCAGGCGCAGTGCTGGTGTTTGCGAGGAGCCTGGCACGGCTCTGCCGCACTCGCAGCCTGACAGCCAGGAGGAAACCAGCAGAGACCTCACCAAGCTGGCACGGGCCCTGCGGGGAGGAAGGAGATGGACTCTCCTGCGCTCATCCCCATCTCCACAGAGGATCGCTCCCTCCACGCTGCTCTGCCCGAGTCCCTGGTGCCTTTTTTCCAGCTGCAAATCTGGGAGCTGCTCCTAGAAAGGCTCAGGGAGGCAGGAGACCCATCCCATGCTGTCTGTGGAGGCCAGCCTGCTCCACGGGTGGCAGTCCCTCCTGGGCAGAGCAGAGTGGGGTGAGCCCAGCTGAGGAAGCCCCTCTTTCCACGTCAGGGCTGGTCTGGATGGGAGGGCAGACATACCGTTTTCATCAGGCACTTTGCTTTCCATTACAAGTGGTCTGGATCAGCTGGAGGTCGGTTGGGTTTGGGCTGCACAGCTGCCCAGCAGGTGCTGGCTGAGTGGGACCAAGTCTTGTTTTTCCTGTGCCCTGCATTGGGAAAAGTGGTTGAGCTTCTCCTGCCTTCTGTGGTACTGGAGTTTTCCAGTGTTTTTGTCCCTCAGTCATTCCTGTAGCTCTTCTGTGGACCCACTCCCATTTTCCAGCATCCCTCCTGTTGTGTACACAAGGACCAGCAATGATTTCCCTCATTCTAATGTCTCTCTCTGTGCTGTATTTGCTCTCCAATCCAGTGTCAGGTCCAAAGCTCCAACTCCAACACTTTTCACTGTGTGCCTTCCTTCAGCTTTGTCCCCTCATTCCTTTTCTCCAAGGTCACTCCATATTTCACATGTCCATATTAAAACCCATTGGAATTCAGGGAGAGACATTCCAGAGGAGCAGGGAAGGTCTGGGTGCTGTGGCAGCAGCAGTGTCCTGTGCCAAGACCTGTGGAGTTGGTTTGATGCCGGTGAGCAGCTGAGGGTGCAGATGGAGGAGGGACACAGGCCAGGAGAAATCGTGTGGCTCTTCCACACCTCATGGCTGAATTAAACCTCCCTCTGCCTGGTGGTTATCCCACTCCTGCACCACCCCTGGTGTGGAGGACCTGTCAGTGCTGGAAGGGCCGAGCTCCAAAGGTGGGATGCCCACCCCACACGCATCTCTGGGGAAGAAGCTGCGGCCCGACATGATCCATGCAGTGTTTGCTGCTGCAGCATTCCTGGAATGTACCTGCTTTATTTCTTGGCCTTCTTGCCTGTTATTGGAGAGGAGCTCAGCTTGTGCACTGGTGTTTAGATGACAAAGAGATCAAGGCCTGCTTTCAGGCTCAGGGGTGCCCTGCAGCAGGACAAAGCCCCCGAGCTGGAGGGCAGGGACCTGCCGGGATCTTGTTCTGCTAGAGGTGACACATTTGTGGCAGGGCTATGTGTCACCTCCCCACCTCTGAGCCCCCAGCAGGCTGGATGTGTGTGTCCTCCATTGTGGGCTGGCTGTTGGGCACAGTTTGTAGGTGTCCCCTGCTCTGGGGGGAGCTCAGTGATGTCCCACTCAGCTCAGTGATGTGCATGGTGGGGACATCACTCATGGTGCCCGGTCACGTGTGGGCCAGCAGCACAGTCCCATGGAGGATGGGTGGTTCAGAGATGCAGCACAGACCCCTACACCCACCAGAGCAGAGGCAGGAGGCACCAGACTCCCCTGCAAGCCTGTTGCCCTGCTCCTCCATGGAGCTGCCCCACAAGAGCAGCAGCCCTTGTGCCCCCCTGCCCTCCCCTGGCTCCCACAGGGCACACACTGCATTGACAAGACTGTGTTGAGGGAACTGCCCCAAAGTCCACCTCCCCTGCCAGCCTCCTTCCCACGCTCTCCTCAGGGGCCCAGCCCACCCTCAGGACAGGAGTCAGGGTGGTTCTGAGCCAGAACCGCCAGCTCCCTTCAGGATTCTCCAGGCCTGCCTGTGTCCATTGTGCAGTGTGTCCCAGACACAAGACAGCCTCCAGCTTGGGCTGTTGGTAGTGTCCTGGAGAAGGCACCAGGGAAGGGAACACCCTGACAGGGGTCTTTTCTGACTCACGTTGATTTATGGCCCAAGCTCAAGCCAAAAAATTCACCCTGCTTGCATGGGCATTTTTGTAACAGATGCAGAGGGCTTGTCAGCTGTCCCCAGGGATTTCCTGGCTCTGAACTCTATTGTGACAGTGTGACAGCCACGAGCAGCCTCAGGACGTAGCTGTGCCCCCCCCTCACAGCCCTGGCGTGTGGGGTCTGCTGATGCTCTGCAGGGATGGTGGTGGGACTGGGCCTGGAGGTGCTGGTGCTGTGGGTTGTGTCTCCCCTCCAGACAGAGCTGTGCCTCGTGGGCAGCAGCCAGTGTCCCAGGAGGACTGGTTTTGGTAGCACATTGCCCATCACCCATCATGCTGTGACTTCCTGGAACAGCCCTGGTGGGCCAGCAGGTGTAGGATAAAGGACCAGCAGGTGCCTTTGCAGAGCTGTGAGGGAGTGAAATGATCTAAAATAAAGTCCAGGCTAAAATGAGCGGGCTTTGCCACTCATCCCTCATGCTGTGCAGGCACCTGCCTTCCCCAGTGGTGTGCCCACAGTGCCAGTCACACTCCCCTGAGCCCTCCGAGTTGTCACCCAAGTGTAGCATCTCATGCCCAGCATCAGTGGCAACCCAGACCAGTCTCCAGAACTTCCTTCTCTCCTTACAGTCTTCTAATCCTTTTAACTGCAGGGCTGGTTTTACCCTTTATGTGATTTTTTGGGCCTCCCAAGGCCAAATCTTCCCCATGTGCTGCTCTAGCCACTGGAGGGAAATAAAACAGAGTGACTGTGGTCTATTGAGGCTGACATTCTGGAGTGCTCTCATTTCAAAAGGCTTCTCTTCACCTGGGTGAGTTTGTGAGCAAGGGGGTGATGCTGCTTACACAGTGCATTGAAGTGCAAGGACTGAGTTTGCAACTTTCCTGCTTTTCTAGAAGCCAAACTGCTGCTGAGGTAGGGCAAAGATCAGGAAACAGGGCTGAGCATCGCATCGTAGGAGTTGGTTTTGAGGCATGGACTTGCTGAAATGCCGAGGGAGCTGGGGATGAAGAGATGATGAGAGCACGGGGACCCCGCCGGGTGCGGATCCAGCCCAGCACACGCGCGTATGTGCTCCTCCCTATCTGCACGGCGGTAAATCACGGATCAGGGGAGAAGGGCTGTCGAAGCAGGTCATTTTGCAGGGCTCTGACACGGCCCAGCCAGCTGCTGGACGGGGCAGAGGGAGTTTGTTTAACTACCAGCGGCGGCACACCCTGCCTTGGGTCCGACAGCTCATTTGCAGCGCGGGTAAAAATAACATGCCTTTGCTGCTGACGGAGGGTTGTGATGCCGTGTGGGATTTGCTCCCAGCTCAGGAAATGTTCCTGGGAAAGTCTTATCCCTCCCAGAGTTAGCAGGAGAGGCGCGAGTCCCTTCTGAAGCGGGAGGATGAATAACAACTCGCCAGAGATGTGGCGAACGCCGCGGATCGGCCCCGCATGGCTGTGAGCTCCAGCTCAAAGGATCCCGCTGCCTTCTGTCCCTGCAAGGCTCGCAGAGCCCTATTTCTGCCCCACAAACAGCACGTAGGCATCCCCACGGTGGCTGTCATCGCCTCCCGAGGAGCTGTCTCAGCACGCAGTGCCGAGCCCTGGCCCCGGGGCGGGCAGGCTGCTCCCCGCCCGGGGGTCGCCCCTCGGTGCATCCCTGTGCCACAGGTCTTCCCCTTCTCTGCATCCCTGTGTCACTGGGCTTCCTCCTCTCTATATCCCTGTGCCACAGGTCTTCCCCTTCTCTGCACCCCCGTGCCACTGGGCTTCCTCCTCTCTGCAGGAGCACAGGGAACTGAAGCTGGGACATCGAGAGTTCTCTGGGGAGTGGTGCTCAGAGCAGTTAACCCATAGCACACAGGGAAAACATAAGGGATGTCTGAGCCTGGAGTGGGAGGCAGCAGCTCCTTGAAGAAGCGTGGGATGTGCCAAGAGCCCTGGTTTTGTAGCTGTACAAGAGTCCCGTCACCAAGCTTGTGCTGGCTCTTCTGCTGGGGATTCTGCCCCGTGCAGGGCTCGGGGGGATTTGCTCCCCTGCGCTGCCTCTGGGGCCCTGTGGCTGCAGCACGTACGCCCTGCCTGCCCTGGTCCACGGCCGTTTGTCACCGAGAAATTTAACTTTCTGAAGTCTGCAAGCTTGCTAAGGATAAACTTAATAAATTAGTGAGCATATTTAAAGTGCAGCACTGCTCGCTGATCTGGCATTTTAATCTACTCGTGAAATTATCCAGAGTGTTTGCTCAGCGTGTGGCCAAGTTCTGAAATATTTGCACGCTGCTATTGTCAGAACATCTTCTGACCCTTTGCAAAAGGATGGCAGGAGGAGTGAATTTATAAGAATCTTCCACTGGCGAAGGTAGCAGGGCCGTTCCTGCTAACACACTCCTAGAGTTATCTCCCAGAGATCATCTTTGCTTGCTGTTCCAATCCAGTGGATGAGGTACTTTTAAACAATGCAGCTGTGGTTTGTGTTCTCCAGGGCTACATATCCTCTTCGGTGACACACATTCCTTGCAGGTCAGTTGTAAAACATGCTGGATGCTGGCACACAGGCAGCCCGAGCCAGCCGAAGTTGCTCTTTCCACTCGGGAATGCCGGCAGGAGCTGCAGGCTGGCCTGGCCTCTGCGGTCCCTGCCCAGCTCCTTCCTGCCGCTTCCCAGGGGCTGTAGGCAGGTGGGCAGTGGGAAGAGGGGCCTCGTGCAAGCCAGACGGGGTTAGAGCTGTGTGTAGGGCTCTAGGATAATCTGTCCCTGGATGCGTGGCTCCATCTGCCTGCATTAACTGCTTGTGCCCAGCGACCCAGGCCCCTCTGCAGCAGATCTCGCTTCTTCTCCATTTGTTTCTCTCACCACTCTGGTGTCACCAGAGATGATTTAATATATTTCCAGATCATTGATAAAGCTTTTGAATAGCCCAGGGCCC
Organism: Platysteira castanea; assembly: GCA_013397175.1. NCBI lineage: Eukaryota > Metazoa > Chordata > Aves > Passeriformes > Platysteira > Platysteira castanea. The sequence goes on along the minus strand of VYXC01002079.1, from coordinate 292,021 downwards.
AGCCTTGATCCCCAGGGAGCTCCGTTTCCCCTCCCCGGGTGTGGAGTTCCCACTGACAATCGCAGCTGGGACACCCCACAGCCAGCTTTTAATTTATTAAATATGGCCCGTGTTAACTGGGTATTGTTCTGGTTTCTTCATCAAAATGTATCAGCACCATAGCATCGCCTTGCAGAAGAGTGAGTGTTTTATACCATCAATATTATTTTTATCAATCAAACTCGTAATTCCAGGAAAAAGATGAATCTTAGTTTGACGTGCTCTGTTTTCTCTAAGTCTGTGTGAGTTAGCTTTAATCACATTTCTCTCACCTAAATTTGCCTGTTGCTGTCTATGGCAGCCTTTGGAGGGGCCTGCCCAGAGCTGATGCCCAGCCCCTCCAGTGCCTGATTCAGCCAAGCAAACACTGGTGAACAGGAGATTTCTTCTGGTGCATCTACCCCAAGTCTAACACAACCCACAGCCTCACCAGAGCTGTAATTATTCCCTTTACACTGACAGAAGTTGCTGCTCCTTCGCTCAGGTTTGCAGCCCATACGTTGTCCTTGGCTCTTGGCTTTCCTTATCAGCTTTCTACAGCTTCTCACTTCTCATTCATCATTATCAGTTTCCACTTTCTTAGGTTATATATGGTTTTCTTATTTTTCACAGTTGTCTTCACTTCCCTCACGAGCCAGTGTTGTCTATTTTTTTAACCAACGTTGCCTTCTTTCTCAATTGTGGGATTGTGGTTTTGGGGCAACGCGTAAAATGTTTTTCAACAATTCCCACTTAGCATTCACATTTTTCTGATTAAATTCCTTCTCCCAATTGATTTGGTTCATAATTGTTTCCAGCTCTGTGAAACTGAATCGTTTTAGCATTAAGTGGATATATTTTCAGAACAGAGCTTCACTTTAAATATTCTCTTTATTGTCATTTGCTTTTCAGTTAAATAAACTAAAGCACTCTTTGAGACTTTTGGTATGCGTTTTAGGGTCACAGAACTGGGAAATGGAAATTGTCCCTGAGAAAAGTTGTTTTCGTGAAATGTTTTTTGTCAACATATATATTAATTTTAATAAACCAAGGCTTGTCTGAAATCCAGCAGCATGAAGACGGCATTGTCCCTCCTCTGGCAACTGAAAATTGAGACATTAAGTCCAATTTTTTTTTAATTCTCCAAGTTTCCCCAACATTTTGTGTTTGGCAATTAAAATCAGAAATTCTTCAATCACTTTGAGGTTTTTCAGATTTCACTGGAAATAAAACTTCCCCCCCTTTTTTTTTTTTTGTTTGTTTCTGTAGGAAAATTAAGTTTCTCTTTGAAATTGTGAATTTGGTGTCCAAAATACCACATTTCACTGACAAGCACTTGAGCAAGCAGTGGTGACTCATTCTGGGGAGGATGCCCACAGCTGGAATGTCTCCTGTGGGTCACCCAGCTCGCGGCTGGACTCCTCTGTCCCAGACACGGCTCCCACCCCTCACTCCCCATCCCAAGCAGTGGCTGGCCAGTGTTTTTATCCACAGGACAGGCAGATCCTGGTGGGCAGCTTGTGCTGGTCCAGCAGCCAAACCAGCCTGGGTGGTGCAGAGCTCCTCACGCCCTTCTGTGTGATATCAGTGGAGCCCGGCTGGGGAGAGGTTCCAGACCTCCCTTGTCACGCCAGCGTGGTGTGTCCAGCAGTGCACACAGGGGAGAGGGTAAATCCAAAGAGGCTGCTTTGGGCAGGAGAAGGAAGGAGAAGGAAGGAGAAGGAAGGAGAAGGAAGGAGAAAGCAAGGGAAAGCAGGAGAAGGAATGAGAAGGCAGGAGGAGGCAGGAGAANCAGGTCAGTTGTAAAACATGCTGGATGCTGGCACACAGGCAGCCCGAGCCAGCCGAAGTTGCTCTTTCCACTCGGGAATGCCGGCAGGAGCTGCAGGCTGGCCTGGCCTCTGCGGTCCCTGCCCAGCTCCTTCCTGCCGCTTCCCAGGGGCTGTAGGCAGGTGGGCAGTGGGAAGAGGGGCCTCGTGCAAGCCAGACGGGGTTAGAGCTGTGTGTAGGGCTCTAGGATAATCTGTCCCTGGATGCGTGGCTCCATCTGCCTGCATTAACTGCTTGTGCCCAGCGACCCAGGCCCCTCTGCAGCAGATCTCGCTTCTTCTCCATTTGTTTCTCTCACCACTCTGGTGTCACCAGAGATGATTTAATATATTTCCAGATCATTGATAAAGCTTTTGAATAGCCCAGGGCCCAGCCTTGATCCCCAGGGAGCTCCGTTTCCCCTCCCCGGGTGTGGAGTTCCCACTGACAATCGCAGCTGGGACACCCCACAGCCAGCTTTTAATCTATTAAATATGGCCCGTGTTAACTGGGTATTGTTCTGGTTTCTTCATCAAAATGTATCAGCACCATAGCATCGCCTTGCAGAAGAGTGAGTGTTTTATACCATCAATATTATTTTTATCAATCAAACTCGTAATTCCAGGAAAAAGATGAATCTTAGTTTGACGTGCTCTGTTTTCTCTAAGTCTGTGTGAGTTAGCTTTAATCACATTTCTCTCACCTAAATTTGCCTGTTGCTGTCTATGGCAGCCTTTGGAGGGGCCTGCCCAGAGCTGATGCCCAGCCCCTCCAGTGCCTGATTCAGCCAAGCAAACACTGGTGAACAGGAGATTTCTTCTGGTGCATCTACCCCAAGTCTAACACAACCCACAGCCTCACCAGAGCTGTAATTATTCCCTTTACACTGACAGAAGTTGCTGCTCCTTCGCTCAGGTTTGCAGCCCATACGTTGTCCTTGGCTCTTGGCTTTCCTTATCAGCTTTCTACAGCTTCTCACTTCTCATTCATCATTATCAGTTTCCACTTTCTTAGGTTATATATGGTTTTCTTATTTTTCACAGTTGTCTTCACTTCCCTCACGAGCCAGTGTTGTCTATTTTTTTAACCAACGTTGCCTTCTTTCTCAATTGTGGGATTGTGGTTTTGGGGCAACGCGTAAAATGTTTTTCAACAATTCCCACTTAGCATTCACATTTTTCTGATTAAATTCCTTCTCCCAATTGATTTGGTTCATAATTGTTTCCAGCTCTGTGAAACTGAATCGTTTTAGCATTAAGTGGATATATTTTCAGAACAGAGCTTCACTTTAAATATTCTCTTTATTGTCATTTGCTTTTCAGTTAAATAAACTAAAGCACTCTTTGAGACTTTTGGTATGCGTTTTAGGGTCACAGAACTGGGAAATGGAAATTGTCCCTGAGAAAAGTTGTTTTCGTGAAATGTTTTTTGTCAACATATATATTAATTTTAATAAACCAAGGCTTGTCTGAAATCCAGCAGCATGAAGACGGCATTGTCCCTCCTCTGGCAACTGAAAATTGAGACATTAAGTCCAATTTTTTTTTAATTCTCCAAGTTTCCCCAACATTTTGTGTTTGGCAATTAAAATCAGAAATTCTTCAATCCCTTTGAGGTTTTTCAGATTTCACTGGAAATAAAACTTCCCCCCCTTTTTTTTTTTTTGTTTGTTTCTGTAGGAAAATTAAGTTTCTCTTTGAAATTGTGAATTTGGTGTCCAAAATACCACATTTCACTGACAAGCACTTGAGCAAGCAGTGGTGACTCATTCTGGGGAGGATGCCCACAGCTGGAATGTCTCCTGTGGGTCACCCAGCTCGCGGCTGGACTCCTCTGTCCCAGACACGGCTCCCACCCCTCACTCCCCATCCCAAGCAGTGGCTGGCCAGTGTTTTTATCCACAGGACAGGCAGATCCTGGTGGGCAGCTTGTGCTGGTCCAGCAGCCAAACCAGCCTGGGTGGTGCAGAGCTCCTCACGCCCTTCTGTGTGATATCAGTGGAGCCCGGCTGGGGAGAGGTTCCAGACCTCCCTTGTCACGCCAGCGTGGTGTGTCCAGCAGTGCACACAGGGGAGAGGGTAAATCCAAAGAGGCTGCTTTGGGCAGGAGAAGGAAGGAGAAGGAAGGAGAAGGAAGGAGAAGGAAGGAGAAAGCAAGGGAAAGCAGGAGAAGGAATGAGAAGGCAGGAGGAGGCAGGAGAAGGCAGGAGGATGCAGGAAAAAGCAAGAGAAGGTAGGGGAAGGCAGGGGAAGGCAGGAGAAGGCAGGAGAAGACATAACAAGGCAGGTGGCTGCAGATACATCTGGACAGGCAGTTCCCTACTCAAAACCCACAGAAAACTGTGAGGAGCAGAAGGGAGGACTGGCCGCTCACTGGCCACATGGGTTGGATCTCTGCTGACCCACAGGTTTCTAGGTGAGCAGATGAGGAGATCTCAGCACAAGCCCTTGCCTGTGCAGCCCCTGGTCAGGACCCTGTGGTTGTAGGACCTTTCTGAACCCCACACTTTCCTCCTGGCTCAGACACCTCATGGCACTGCCTCTGAACTGAGGATTACAGGATTTAACGTGTCTTGTTCTCGTGAGTCACTTTTTCATTCACACATTAAGCATCTGCAGAACCATTTACTGGCTTTCAAGAACAGAAGGGATCATCTGCTCCGACCGCTGCATAGCAGGCCAGGGACTTTCATCTGCTGGTTCTTGCATCCTGTCTGCAATGTGTGGTCAATAAAAAGCATTTATTTTACAATGAGGTACCCAGTCTTGAGTTAAAGCCTTTCTGCTGAAAGCAAATCTGCTGTGTCCCCAGCCAAGTTGGCCCAATGGGTCCATCGTGCTCTGTGTTGGAAGTGCACTGCATATTTCTGTGCAGAACCTGGGCTCTGCCTGCCAGAGGAAGGAGCACTCTGCCAGAGCAGTCTCCCTCCCACGCTGGCATTGCTGGATAACTGGAGACGCTCCCACTTGCCTACAGAAAACAAAGCCCAATATTCCTAGGATTGCTTCTGGTTTTCTCCAGGTCTTTATAGCTCCTTTAACACTCTCAGAGCCCAAGGCAGCCCAGGCAGGCTTCTCCTCCAGCTCCCATCCTCCTCTTCTTCTGCTTCCTCCCCTAAGAGACCTACAAGATGTACACACACTTCTAAGGGCAGGATTTCCTTGAGGATGCTTCCTCATGGCTTCCCTGTCTCAGTCCCTACCTGGGAGATTTTACTGACCTGTCCATAATGGACATTCCTTCCTCAGCCACCTTGCCAGGTGGTGTTGTCCCCACCACTGCGCCTGGGCTCAGCAGCAATGGGGCTCCCAGTCCTGGTGGTGGACAGACTTGAGGGATCCTCTCACACTGGCCAGTTCCTCCCTGTCTCAGGGACTCCCCAGACCCCAAATGTCAGCTGTGCCTGCTCATGCTGTGGGAGAGAAGCTCCCTTGGGGCAGCCTAACAGCAAAGGCAGAGCTGGAGCGACGTGGTCACCCCTGACTCCCTCATACCCCAAACCCAGGAGTCTCTTGGCTGACCCTAAGGAAGGAGTGTGTGAGACGCGCTCCTAGGAGATCCCCCATCGCGACATCCAGGTCTGCTCCCTCTCCTACCCTCTCCTTGCAGCCCTGGGTCACGTAACTTGTGCGCAGCACAGGCCAGACAGACTCTCTGGCAGACTCTTTGGCATCATTTTTTCGAGCTTGATAAATGGGGCCAACTCCTCCAGACTGAACTCAAGAAAATACCATTATCTGCTGCGCAATGACTCAGAGATTGCATTGCAACATCTCGTTGATAATGTCAGATTGCAGGCAACGATATTAAAAATGAGCATTTTACCCTGGACAGGGTATTAACTATGAAATTAAATCCGTATTTATTGCTTTTAGCCACGAGCACCCAAACCCTTCCAGAATAAATGTTTTTAGTTCTGTGCAGGAAGGGTCTGTCATGCACAGGCCAGACATTTCCAACCCACGTGCACCACCCAGGGTGCTGGGGTGCCATGCCCTGTGATGTCATGGCAGATCCCATAAACTCATCCCTCGTTTTGCTGGGCCAGTCTGACACACACAGACCTACACAGCCTCTTGTTCCCAAATGAGTGCAAACACCAACAGCACGGATTTCACAGAACTGCAGAATCACAGCATATCCTGAGCTGGAAGGGACCCACAAGGGTCATCGATGCCCAGCTTCTGACCCCACACAGGACAGTCACAAGAGTCCTAGCAGGTGCCTGAGAGCCTTGTCCAAACACTTCTTGAGCTCCTTTGTATTTGGCAAATGTCTGAGCAGAGCAGGAAGGACCCAGCAGCATGAGGATGGAGGGGGTGTCTTGGGATGGGCTCCATACCAGGACCATGGCTCCAGCCATGGCACCGCCTGTGACAGGGCAGTGCAGGACAGTCACTGGGTTTCACACACGACAGGAGCGCTGTGACCCTGGCAGGGAGCGTGTGGCATCCCCAGGACAGGAGTCAGCACGGTTTCCCCAGCAGTGGGAAGGCTGTGAGACCCCCAGCCCTTCTCCATGCCCAGCATCACGGTGTGTCATGGCTTTCCTTTTCCTGGGGAGAGAGTGAGATGCCCATGACCCCACCCTATGCCATGGGAGAGATGCCTGGAGCCCCCAGGACCTCATACCCTCACCCAGGGTCACAGCAACCCTGTGTCCCCCTGGGCACATCCCTGGGAGGGCTGAGCAGAGAGACGGACAGGGTAACAGAGGTCCTGCCACATCCAGCTTAGGGCAACCAGCTGTGAGATCCTCTCTTCCTGGGCTGTGGGGTTTGATCCTCAACCTCCTCTTCTTCCTCGGCCTCTCAGTCCAGGAGCTTTTCTGTTGAACAAGAGGGTTCCACTGAAATGGCTGTTTTGTACAGAAGAAGGTCTGTTCTTGAGGGGAAAGAAATCAGGTGAACGCAAGTGTCAGGATCAAAGCCAGGCAGCTTTGTTTGAGTGCAAGTGGTTTATCAGTGGCATTTTTCAGTTGGAAACCAACAGAGTTTTAAAAGGATGGTGAGAAATGATGATGTTCAGTTTGACTCAGACTGAAATTCCTCATGTGTAATTTCTTTCTGCTTTTTTTTTATTTTTTAACAAATAATTGGAATAGCTCTTAGGTTGCGTTGAGTTCTGGATGAGTTTCTGGTGGCGCCTGGCTCTGTCACCAACATTCCCCAGGGTGTGTTTCCTGGAAGGTGGGAGCCATGCTCAGCTGTGCAAGACATTGCCAAATACACCCGCAATTTCCAGACTAGCAGTCCATGACGAAATTCTGCCAAATCGGCTTTCCAGTGTTGTTTCCAGTGGCACAGATTGGCTTGAAGGACAGCAAACACAGCTGGCTCCTCATTCAGGAGGTCTGTGGAGCTCTGTGGTCAGACTGGAAGGGGAAAGAAAACGAAACACTCCCAACTTCCTTCGGAAGTCAGCACAGTGTGGTTTGCACTCCCAGCTCATGGCAGCACTCCTGGCATAGCAGCATTCCCAGGATGGGCCGGGACCAAGCCCACGGTGCTGCTTTAAGGCGCGTCCCAGGGTGGCTGCAGGGAGGGAGCCCCGGCTGGTACGAGGAGCCCCGTCCTGCACACCGCACGTTTGCCTGCTGCCCCCCTGTCCTCTGGTGACACGGCTGCTCTGGTGACAGCCCTGAGGCCCCTCCCTGCACCCTGACCCGGGTGGGGATCCCCGAGTCTGCCTGGCTGAGCTCAGGGCTTGCCTTGTTGCAACACCAGCGTGCAACTCATCCTCCTCCTGTTCCCACAGCCCTCTCTGCCTTTCGCCCCATCAGCAACCTGCAGCCACAGCTCTTGGCTTGCACTCCCACCCTCCTTCCTCCCGTGCAGCTTGGGGTGTCCGCTGTCCCCGGGGCGTGAGCAGCTGTCCCCAGAACATCCCCCCCAGGCAGCAGCAGAGCACAGGCAGATTGTCACTCGAACCCCTTGGGAGAGTGGGATGGGCCCGATGGATTTAACGGCTTTTCCAGAAGGCAGCAAGTCTAGAGAGCACATACTTGTTGTTACACAATTAATACTTCATTGTTGTCAAGTGTAAAAATCACTTTCTGTTGTGTTGTGCGAGCATGCTGCGGCCTCCCACAGAGCCCGCTGGCACCGAGTGCTCCTCACAGCACTGCCGGGGCTGCCTGACCCCTCGGGAGACAGAACACCAGCAGGATGCACACCCGGGCCAGCCCTTCCGACGGGCCAGCACGCCCTGCTCGGTGCACGGAGCTGGGAATGTGCTTCCCAGCCCATCCCTGACTCCTGGGACTGCTCAGTGCAGGCCCCTGGCAGGAGGCAGTGATGGCCACCCTTGGGCCACCTCAAACCCTCAGACCTGCTGCTCCACCAAGGGCTGCCGGAGGCTGAGGAGGATTGCCCAGGGCAGCCAGGGGTGTGACCAACAGGCCACTGTGGTCATTCAAAGCACCTGGGCAGAGCAGGCTGACACTGCGGTGGCACCAGGCATGCGGTGGTGACGAAGATGGTGAAGGACTTGGAGGCTGAGGGCGCTGGGCTTGTTCAGCTAGAGCAGAGCAGACTGAGGGCAGAGTTCAGCGGGGGCTGCAGCTCCTTCTGAGCTCCAATCTCTGATCTCTGTGACAGGGACAGGACCCAGGGAGTGACTGGAGCTGTGTCAGGGGAGGTTTAGGTTGGAGATCAGGGAAGGGTTCTTCCCCCTGAGGGTGCTGGGCACTGCCCAGGCTCCCCAGGGAATGGGCACAGCCCCGAGGCTGCCAGAGCTCCAGGAGCATTGGGACAGCACTCCCAGGGATGCCCAGGGTGGGGCTGTTGCGGTGTCTGTGCAGGGACAGGGGCTGGGCTGATGATCCCTGTGGGGCCCTTCCAGCTCAGGAGATTCCATGATTCTGTGATTCTCTTCTGTGATTTTTCATACTGGGCCATCAGCCTGCTCCAAGCACAAGCCCAGGGCTGTCTCTTGGCCAGAACTCTCCAAAACGTACCTTTTGTCCAAGTTTGTGGGGCCATGTGGACAGGGCACCCCTTCCTGAGGAGACAAACTCCAAGGGGAATTCATCCCCTACAGAGATTGGGTTGGAAGGGACCTTAAAGACCCTCTAGTTCCAACCCCCCACCACAGGCAATGGATAAAGGATCAGAAAGATGACATTAATCCTTTAAATGCTTCCTCAGCTGCTTGTTTAGGAGTGTGTTAAGGTACCACCAGGCTCATTTGGAACTGTGCATATCCTTAGCATTGGCCAGGTCTTTTAGGACTTTAACCAGGAATTTCTTTTTCTTAAATGGCTGTTTGGGGAGTGAGTACTTCTGTCTTGTAAGGTATTTTACTCTGAATTATTGGGATGTACTTTCAGTGCCGCAGCACAGTGTGGCTTTTGTCTGATTTTTGTACTGATTAAAAAAAAATCTCACTGGAACATTAAACAAGAAAGATGAAAGGAATGTTCCCCCAGCAGGACATCTCCATGTGCTGATCTAACATTCTGAAGCTGTGAGTACCAAGCTTGCATTGCCAAAAAAAGAGTGAATATGCCAATTTCATTGATCTCCAGAACAGAGCAGCTCCTACACAGCCTGAATGCCAGCGAGGAGGAGAAGGGCATGGGCAGGGCCTGGAGTTTGCAGTAGGATGTGTCCTGCTGGTGCAGGATGTGAAGGGCTGTTCTTCTCACATGGGGTCAAAGACCATGGCCTGGAGTGAAATGTCCCCAGGAGGTGCCTCTGGCTAGGTTTGGCATCCTGGTGCAATGAATGGCTGGGAAAACCAGACGGGAGGAGAGGTTTCAGCAGTCAGCTCAAGTGGACCAGCCGCTGCCAAACTTATCCCCATAAAAAAGAGACTCTGTGATCCAGATCTGATACCAGCTCTTGATGTGTGGCTTGGAGCCAGGCATCTCTCAGGGCTGGCCCGACAGAGCTGAGAGCTGGGGGGAAAGGGCGAAGTAAGAAACCCCACCTGAACTGGCAGAGGGTCTGCAGAGACTCAAGTGACGAACGTGGCTGAGTATCAGAGAGGGGTTCCAGGATAAACTTGCACTGAGCAAGCAAATAGTCACTCTGTTGGGGCTGGAGATCAGTGGAGGAGGCCAAAGAGTCTCCAGAGCCTTGGAGTTTGCCACAGATCCCAAATCTTTTCTGGCAAAGACTCACCTGAAAGGGAGGGAGCTGTGAGGGAGAGAGATGGACGCTGGCTGAGATAAGGAACCATGTCTGTTATTAATGGCCAAACCCTCACACAGGTCCTGGCCAGGGAGTCCTCGAGCAATTAGAAGAAGTGATATGTCCTGTCTGTAAAGCAAGAGGACTGGCAAGAAGGCAAAAATTAAGAGAAGCCAAGGAGTTAGATGCTGGCACCTTCAAACTCACCATTTAAAGACCCTTTTTGGTGTGCAGGGCTGGTGCAGAGCTCACAGCTGAGCTGAGGGAGGACTGGCCCCACCAAGGCTGGGACTTCCTGGCTCCTGTCACCACCTGAGACCATCAGAGCTGTCTCCAGCCCAGGCACTGCTGCTGACAGGGCTGCTTTCAGTAAGGCGAAGAAAATATAAACCTGATCTAGTGTCCACACCCCACAGGCAAATCCTGCAGGTCACTGCATGGCCACTCCCAAGCAGCAGCCTTGAGGACTCAAACACTTTTTTGCCTCCACAGCCCAGAAATGTCACACTGGGAATTTTGGAGGTTTATAGACCCTATGGTGGGGAGCCCGTTTCTTCCTGGATGCATCTGGGCTCCCCACACAAGGTACATCCTTAATTCCTGAGCGGGATGAGGATCTCTCTGAAGGGTTTGCAGTGGTTCCCTGAGGATTCCAAGTTTCCAGCTGTTCCCCAACCCCATATCCTGGTCAATTTTCCATCCAAATGCTGCATCTACTTTGTTTTCTCAACAGGTTTTTTCTTGCCCTCTCCCCTCTTGTGCCCAGAGCTGCAGAGGTGCAAAGGGAAGGGAGTTCTGGTGGCTGAGCAGAGGAGAAAGAGGGAAGGCAGGAACAGACATGCTGTGAGGGGTCGGAGTTTGCCTGTTTCCTCCTCCTCTCCTGCCTCTCAGCTCCTGAAGAGCAGAGCCATTGCTTCTCCTGCATCATCAGCGGCATTTTGCTTTTGCCCGAGGCACAGGGCCATGGGAAAGATGCATGTTAGGAAGAGTCAGGCTGAAACAAGGAATGGGGTGAGGGACTGGTTTGCCACTCAGCTGATGTATGTTTGCCACTTTTGGGTAGCGCAGATCGTCAGGAAAGTTTGGAGTCTACCCTGAGATTCCCATTGCTGCTGTCTTGGGAATAACCTGGAGCTCTTCTGCCTCATTTCTTGGAGTTGTTGTTACTTCTCAGTCTAGGATGAATTGAGTCTGGCTCCACAAGCCTCTCTGGTTCTGGCATCCCTTGTCCATCAGCCCAGCAGCCCTTAACTCCAGCAGGAATTGTGAGGTGCCACAGGATGTGGTAGCAAGGCTGCGTCCACTGACCCATCCATTAACCCAGATCTTTGCCTTTCCTGCTGATTCATGCGGCTGCAGCACTCAGGTCTCGAGCTGCCATCTCGAAGGCATTTGTCAGAATGCGTCACACCTCTGTTATGGTCTCTTATCTCCTCTCACTTATTTCGTTTCCCGTGTCCACCGAGTGGTGATTTACAGTGCCTCCCCTAGCTGTGTGGGGCGTTGGGTACAAGCTATGGTTAAGAATAGCTTTCAAGCTGTCAAGATAATCCTGCATTCAGCTGAAATGGATCCGCATCAGCTCGAGCCAGGAACCACAAGGGACCTCCTGCAATTTCAGTGGGGTTTCAGCTTTCTCTGTTCCTCCCTCAGGCTGGCCCAGAACAGGGTGTGTTGGAAAGAGGAGATGACTTTTCAAGGGCCATCACATCTGGGAGGTGATGCAGAACCCACCTGAGCCTTCCTGAAATGCTTTTTCCATCCCACCTGTCTCAAAGCTCCTGGCCAGCACCGCTTGGTGCCTGGCAGAGCATCGATGTGTCTGCAGAACGCTCTGGGACTTTGCACAGCACCTCGGTCACCGTGCTGCTTCTCCTTCCTCCACCACCCCAACCTGTAGCTAATTTTTTCAGAGCACCTTTTGCCCCTGCTCTCTGGACAGGATGCAATATTTGTCTGCCTGCAAGTGGCAGAGTAAACTTTGCCCCGGCTGCAGCCTGGGCTCCCCACTCTGCCCCATGCCAAAAACCCCACTGGACTTCTAGTGCTGTTTACTCTTGCTTGGCACATCTAGTCAAGGTCCTGCTGGAGATCCCAGATCTTTCTGAGCAGCCTGATGTTGTGCTTTCCTGAGAGATGTGTAAATACATTTTCTCTTCATTGTGCCAGGGAGAAACCTTCACTCAGGGCTGGGAGTGTGGTGCATGCTGGATGACATCCCCTCTGCTCGGGAAACACTTTACCACACCGTTTTTAGGGTGAGCCATGCCCACCAAAAAAAGGTTCACCACAGCCCAGGGGTTCCTGCCACACGCCCAAAGGTGGTTCATCTCTCTCGATGTTTTTTCCCTGGCTCGTGCTTGAGTCCTTTCTCCAAAGATTCAGCTGAGGCAAGTGGTCCAGAGCCAGCACTGAATTAGGGCCACGTCAGCCACAGCAGTTGTAGCTTGTCAAAAAGCCCAGAAGCTCTGCCCACAGCAAACCTGGGGCACAACCCCCCAGGTGTGAAAGCCCTCGAGGGCAGCAGCCAGCACTCAGGGAACTTCTCCCTCACCAGTGCTGAGCACAGGTACATGGACGGTTTTCAAGCCTCTTTCCCCAGCACTTGCAAAGCGAACACTGAGTTTCCCTGGAGGGGATGTGCTGCATGTGGCTGGGATGAGGATCCACAGGGAAGCCCTCCTGTGTGCTCAGGCTGCCTCTGCTCCCTCCCTGGGCACACACTGGCCTGGCTGCCTGCTGCCAGAGCTGATCCATCCTCCAGTGCTGCACCGAAGGGAGCAGCTGGCAGCCACCTCCTGAGAAGAAGGAAGAACTAAAAACACAAGCCAAGCCAGCATGGTGCAGTCCCCAGCAGACTGGGCTGGCTGGGACACCGGGCTTGGTTCTGCCACCCCGTCTGGTGCTGAGCTCCTTAGATGTCTGAGTGCCCATCCCTGCAGAGCAGCCCTACCTGGAAGCAGGGAGTGAGGTGCTGAGTGGTTTTGCTGCCCTGTGTGTGCCTGCACCAACCCTGTCCCTTGCAAAGAGCAGCACAGACATCCTGTGAGCTGCAGGGTGCTGGGGAGTTGCTGAAGGAGGCTGAGGGAGGCAGCAAAGTGGATGCTGCGCTGCCCAGCTCTCCTGCCTCACCTGAGCAGCGTCACCCTGAGGTGTTCATCACAGCTCTGTGCCCGGGCACAGCTCGTGCAGGAGCACTGGCCGAGCTCTGCCCCGGGTCAGAAGCTGCTCCCAGTCATCTGCCCCATCAGGAACCCCAGGGAGCCATGGTCCCACTCCTGCCTGGAGCTCCAGGACAGCAGGAGCTGCAGCGTGCGTGGGTAGCAGGGCCCCCACGTTCCCTCTGGAGGCTTGCAAGCCTGATGACTCCAAGATGCTTGTGATGATTTCCAGGATGAGGGGTGTCAGTGCTACCAAGCAGAGTGAAGAGTGCTGCAGGCACAGTTCTTCCACCAAACACCCCCGCTGGGCTGCACCCTCTGAGTTTTCAGAGAGGAGGTGTTCGGTGCACTCAGCAGCTTCCTTCCCCTCCTAACTGCAGGACGGCATCCAGCTGAGGTGATCACTGAGCTCACAAATGTCACTGGGCTCTCACAGAGTTTGGGCAGATCACCAGCACCAAAACGAAGAGATCCAGGTAGGCCCCTGCCTCCCACAACCCAGCCTCAGGGAGAGGGCCAGGCAGGAAAGCCAAATTCTTCAAAGCTGAAGGACACACTTTTGCCTGGTCCTGAACATCAGGTACGTGGGAAGGAGCTGTGAAGAGAGCTTTTCTTTCCATGCCCTTTTATTCCAGCCGCAGGCTGAGCTGTCCTGCAGTTCGTGTGTCACCATGGCTGTGTCCTGCAGCTGTCGAGGGTCCGAGGAGCAGCTGATAGCAGTCGGTGTTCCTGGAGCTCAGGGGTGGAAGGAGAGCATCTGTGGGAAGGTTAAGAGGAGCTGCCTCCCCAGGGAAAGCAAATCCAAATGTGTAAGGCTAGTGAAGGGTGCATTTATCAGAGTGGTTTTCCAGCCCTGCCGCGTGGTCAGGCTGTGCTGTGAGCCAAGCCAGGCCACATCCACGAGAGCTTGGCCACCCACCCTCAGGACACACGCTTCCATCAGGCTGCATGTTATTACACTGCCACGGGCTTTCAGAGCTTCCCTTGTTCTTGGAAAGATGCTGTATTGTCCTAATCAGTGGGAACATTTGGAATCGATGTGGTTTGCAAGTCCTGCTGCTCATGCCAGTCCCCATTTCTCAGCTTGATTTAAGGAGAGGGTACTCTAAATAATGCCTGCTTCTCCCTGCCTGCAGCAGCTAAAGGCACTGAGGCAAAGTTGCATAACTCCGTGCTGCTGCTTGTGTACACGCTTGAGAAGAAACAGCCACGGAAAAATCCTGTAACATTCCTCGGCTGGTCTGTCTCTTGGTATCAAAGCGTTTCCTGCTGTGCTTTCACCTTTGAATCTTAATCCAACAGCTTTGGAGGAGTGGACGGGGTGGGCAAGGGCTCTGCGGAGCAAAAGACCCCTCAGAGAAGAGAGTGGGTAAAAGCTGGGTCACGCTGTGTCCCCCAGAGGTGCAAGGCATCCCTGGTTTAGTGTCCCTGACAGGAGGAAATCTGTCCCCCGGCGTGAGCTGGGCTATGGGGCCTGGTTGCAGTCAGTGCAGATCTTGCTGCTCATCCAGCCCTGGTTCCTTGGGGAGCACCCCCAGCTCTGGCTCCGTGTGTTCCTTGTGACCCTGCTCTCATTCAGCAGCCAAAGGCAGCTCCCTGGCATCTCTGGAGAGGTGAAACCAGCTTTAACCTTTTTTTCCCCCACCCTAAGTTCCACCCTAACCTATCCATTAACGAACCACTCCTGCCCTGTGAGCCCCCTGCCCATGTGCAGCTGCCTGGAGCAGTTTGTAGTTAAAAACAAGTAATTTTGTTTCCCCCTGTGCTCCTCTGCCATGGGACTGATTGGGTTTTCCAGGGAAACAGCAGCACGTGGAGACAAAGAGCAGATCTTTTTCCTTCGTGGCCTGGGCTTGTAGGATCCAAACTGTCAGCACTTGGGGGAGGTGGTGAGGTGCCCTCTTCCCATGATGGGCACCTTCTGCCCACTTCCTCCTCCCAAGACAGCCCATTTTCTGGGAAAATCTGGGCAGGGAAACTTGAGCAGAGCAGAGATGAGGTTTCCCATCCCAGGAAGAATGACTGTCCCTTGCAGAGGCGCCTTTTCCTGATGGTGTGCGGGAAGGGCAGGAAAGCAGAGTGGATCTTCACATGGTGGGTAGGAGAGAGGAGGACACAGTGCTAGTTCTGCACCACCCCCAGGCTGCACACAACCACCAGCAGCAAGGTCCTCCTGCCACCTCCAGGGCAGTGAGTGCCACCTCCCCCCCTGCCACCTCCAGGGCAGTGAGTGCCACCTCCCCCCCAGCACAGGTCTGGCTGGCCAGGACAGGAGGGAGGGCTGTTCCCACCACTGTCCCCTGGCACGGTGGTGTTTGGAGGGGTGGCTGGTATCCAGTGCAAAGCCTCCTCTACTCGTGGAAGCTGTGCTGCCTCTCCTGGTCCTGAGCCTTGCAAAGACAGCCGTGGGCTTGCCTGAAGGCTTGCCCATGGCACAGGTTTGATATATCTGCCTGCCCTGGGGAGCACAACCTGGTCAGATCAGCACTTTGTTCTTACTGCTGTGCCTGGTATGAGAGTTCTGGGGGTGCTAAAGGACAGCCTTGTGCTGGGGACACTTCCCCTGAAGCAGCAGCGTGGTGTGGTCCTGCCTGTGGGCTGCTGGGGACCCTGCATGGTGGCAAAGGATGGGTGCAGAGAGCCCCAGGGCCACAAAGCACCATAATGTCTTGGGACCCTCTTCCTCCTCACTCGCAGCTGGCTCAGCAGCCCTCCCAGGACCCGGAGGAGGTGGGGTGTGCCTGCTGCCCACAGGAAGGTCAGACACAGGCTTTCCATGACAAGACTGTACAGCCAAAGTGATTCGTGCATGTCCCTCTCCCTCCCCAAAAAAGGTGAACAAAAGTGGGACACAGTTCTCACTAAGGGTGGCTCTGGACCACCAGTCTGAAGTGACCCAGGAAGGAATGAGGCTGTTTCCTGCTGATCTACATTCCTGGCGCATCCCTGCAGTGTGTGCAAGCAGCACAGACCTGTCCAGGGGCCTTCAGCCCCCGAGTTAATCCGCTGAGTGTTTGACACTGAACACGAGGAGCCCGAGTGTGCTTCAGATGGAAATCTGCTCAGTCCTGGCTGACAGAGCATCACCCCACAGCAGCTCCCACACCTGCCCGCGTGCCAGCGCCTGTAAGGGAATCCACGGCAGATCGATGAACCCCACATCCCTCCTGGATTAAGTAGGTGTGAGAAAGGTTCACTCGGGTGCTCAGGTCCATGCCCAGCTCATGGGGATGTCTCTGAAGTGACAGTTCTCCTAAAGCAGACCCCACTCCCTGGAGAGCAGAGATGGCTGTTTATTGCCTTGTACCTTGAGTGTGACATTTGGACAGTGTCAGCCCTCGCCCCAGAGCAGCACCTTGGCTCAATTGTATAGATTCACTTTATGACTCACCCTGCAACTTGATGCATTGTGTCCAGATAAAAGATACTTTATCCCTATGATAAAAATGGACAAAGATGATGTCAAAATAAAAGAATGTTTTCTCATTCGAATAAAAGTCGTAGCTGCCGTTCTTGGGGTTATTTTGCTTGAAAACCTCCAGAGAAAGCAAGACTTTGAGTTTTTACCATTTATAGTTAGTTTCAGAAAATTCAGCATGCAAAGTTTGCTATCTGCCTTCTTCCCTTGGTTTGGAGAGGAGTGTCTCTGTGCTGGTTGCCTGGGACCCTGCTCTTGCTGCTGGGGATGCAGGGGGAATGTGATGTCCCATATGGACCCAAACCCCAGGAACTCTCCTTGGGCAGGGAGGGGCTGCTCTGTGCTGGCTGCTCACAGCCTCCTGCTAGGACAGCTGTCCCACGTGTGGCCACCTGGGGGACGTGCAGTCACAGTCCCCAAGGGTTCATCGTTCTGATGAAGGACTGTCCCTGCCCATGCCACCACCACCAGCCTGGGCATTCCCGCAGCGGGATCGTGGCCAAGCTCGAGGGCAGCTGGTCTGAGGGACAGATGGGGAGGGCCCAGGACCTGGGGGAGCTGTGTCTTCCTGGCTGTGTCTTCCTGGCTGTGTTTCATTGAGCAGGGGTTTAATTTTAGCAAACAATGCCAATTAGAGAGAGATTGTTCGATGGCTGCGTCTCAGTGGAGAGCAAGAGCTGCGGGCAGGGCTCTGTGGGCCCCCATCTGTGGAGGGACTCTCCTGGGACAGGGGAGGGGACAGCTGTGCTCTGCTTTGTGGCTGCTTCAGCTTCTGCTTCTTCTGCTGCTCTGAGGTGACCATCCCTGTTCCTGGAGCTGCAGGGACTGGGCTCACCGGGTGTCACCGTGGTGGCCGGGGGAGCTGGGCAGTGTCCTCTGCACGCACTCGGTCTAGAAGCTGCAGTTACCTTCACTCACATGTCTCAAAAGAGTCTGTGCCTCTGCCCATCCATGTTTGCTGCAGCTAGGGAGGGTATTGGTGTGGCTGAAGGGCCAGAGAGGAGTGGGCAGATCCCTCTGCACTAGAGTGGGACTGCAGCAGCAGGACTGGCAAAGGGCAGAAGAAATAGGAATCACGTACAAGACCATCCTTTGTCAATTCTCATTTCAGAGGTGAATTGACCCCACTGCTTCAGTTAAATTGTTCTTATAAATGTAATTAAACATTTTCTGGAGAAGGATCATGGATCAGCTACACCGTGACTGAATGCAGCCATCAGATTGTGCCGAGGGAAAGTGCTCCATGGGAGCCTTAAGAGGAAAGTACCAATCTTGGGGTACCCACAACTCGGTGCTTTTGGTATTTCTCTGGCCGTAAAGATGAAGTTCAAGCCTTTGACCAGAATCAATACATTTGTGACCTTCAGCCTGAATCTGTGCTTCAGAGAGTGCCCTAGAGACAGTGTGGAGATAAAGGTGGTAGGACTGGTGCTGCTGAGGAGCCCTCAGAGAAGGTGAAGTTTTCTGGATGTGTCAGGACACTGGGTCCGTACAGGCAGTGTCCTCCTGAGGGGAAGCAGAGAGTCACTCTTGCTGGCCAAAGGAATTTACACTCAGTGCTCACTGTGCATGGTGATCTGTGCCCAGCCCACAGTTAATTTGCCAGTAAAGCAACTTGTAAAAAAAGGTGAAGAGAGACCACAAGAGGGAAAGGAACAGAATCACAGAGATGTTGAACTGCCTCATTTTGGAAATGAAAGAGCCTGTTGGCAATGGCAGAGCTTCACATGCTGAGCTGGAATCGCAACCCAGGGAAAAAGGGAATGGATTAAACAGAACAAGAACTGAGGGACTCTAAATGCTGTCTTCAACACTTCAGTAGAGGCCTCATAAATCTACACAATTATGAGATGCACTTAGAGAAGCCCAAAACTATTATGTTGGGGCAGGAGGATGACTCTTTGGAAACAAAGAGTTTCCAAGGAGCTCTGACATAAGGATGTAGCAGAGCAATGTGACCTGCTTAGTACCTGGGAGGGGCAGGCTGGATGAATGGAGCGGGCTGGAAACACCATGTTCATTAACTCATGCAGCACAGGACAAGACAAATGTTCCTTGGCTTCAGCCTCTTTCCTTTTTTGGATGCTTGTCTGAATCCCGAGTAGCTGGTCCTGGAGTCCCTTCTGGATGTTGAGGTGACTTGTGAGAGGAGGCTCTGTGCTGAGCCTCTCTGGGCAGCCAAGCTCAGGCTCTTGGTGCTGGCTGATTTTCCACCACACTGGGATGAGGAGGGACCGGTGCCTGCCTGCCTTGTCCCGTTGTGCAGGAGCCTTAAAACCTAGAAGAAATACATTTTAATACCCTATTTTGTGTGATTTTCCCCCCGGACTGTAGCAGAAAGAGCCCTTTCAGTGTGTCAGAGCACTGATGTGCAGCATGGCCCCATGGAGGGGTTCACCACGAAGGGCTGGCTGGGGCAGCTGGGGCAGGGAGGGTTTTCCTGTGTGTGGTGGCTGCAGGGCCGTGCTGTGGGTCAGGACAGGGTGCTCTGTGTGGGACAGAGATCTCATGGGGTCACGGTGTCCTGTCCCACCCCAGTGCTGCCGCAGTGCTCGGGGGGCCTGACCCTACACCTGCACCAGGGAGGGGAGCGCAGCCTCCGTGCAGGTGTGGGGCTGCCCCTGCCCCACCCCAGGAATGCTGTGCTTTGCACCCACGTCCCCTCCGAGCCTCCTCCAGCAGAAAGGCAGCACTGCCCGTGATGTGTCCTCACCTGGAGCTGGGGGTTTGGCACATCCCAGGGCTGATCCTGCAGTTGTGTCTTCTCACAGGTCAACAGCATCGCAGTCCCAGAAGCGTGGGAGAGGAGGAAGGTTGTGCTGAGGAGAGAGACTCTAGGCACTGAGGTGCTCAGGCTGCCATCATGAACAGCTCTGTTTTGGGGGATGGAGAGGGGTGGGCAGTCACTGGACAGCACCACGGCTCCTAGTGACCGGCAGAAGTGGGGTGTGTTGTGCCCTTTGTTGACTCCTGCAGTGTCACTGTGCCGGGAGAGACAGAGTAGGTGAAACGGGCAGAGCAACCCGGAGAGCTCCCAGGAGTGGGCTGGCAGAGCACGGACTGCACATCCCCAGGCTCCACACGGAGCCCAAGCCCTGCCCTGCAGCACTAAAACCACCCAGAGCACGCACAGCACAGAGCCCTGTGAGTGAGGGTGGCTCCTGCCACCTCCTCCTGCCTCCCCGAGCTCGCTGTGTCTTGGCATCTCCTCTGCCGAGCACCTCCCTGGCGAGGGCCAGACACTGCCATGGCTGTCACAGACGCCCTGGATGTGTGTGAATGTCCACAGCTTCCCTGAGACCCATTCCCAGCCTTGGTGTGCAGTCAGAGAGGATAAAGACAGCACCCATTGGGCACTCACTGAGAAGAGGGCATTTCCCTGCTTCCCTTCTGCAGAAAGGTGAATGAGCCAGGCCCAGCAGAGGCCATTCATAAAGTGGATGTGGGCCAGGGGATCTCGTGGGGTCACGGTGCCCTGTCTCACCCCACCCAGGCTGGGCATGGTGGCAGGCACAGCCCCTTGGCCAGGACCTGCCAGGAGGGATGGGCTGTGCCTTTGCATGCGTCCCTGCTCCAAGAGCAAATCCAGAGGTATTTTATCCTCTGTACATTTGTTTAAGGAAGTTTAAAAGCAAATTTGGCCCCTGCCTTTGAATCTTCGCTCCTATAAATTCAAACACCTTGGACAGAGCATGTCTGTGCAGTCTTACATGTGACATTTAGCTAAAACCACTTACAAACAACTTGCATTACAAGTTTATTCATTCCCCACAGAATGTTGGCTCCGCTGAGTGTCTCACGAGCCATCTGCTGTGGGTGAGCTGCTTATCTTTGCTATCAGAGCCCTCTTCTAAATATTATGACCAAACAGAATTCCAAGAACAACATCCATCCCGCTGCACTGCAAATGCGCAAAGCTGATAAACTGTTTATATATTATCAGCTAAATAAGTTGGGTTTATCTGGAGGGGTTTGCAAAAGAAAGTCTCTCGGGGTGCTCAGAAAGAATGCGTTTTACAGGTGGTGCTGGGAGACGGGGAGTCCATGGGGGCTGCCCTTGGCCTGCCACCCCTGCCTGAGCCAGCCCCAGGATGACAGGGGGATGGGGGCCACCAAGGTCAACAGTTCCTCCCCCAAAGCAGACCCAGAGCCTGCTGAGCTGTGGCACAGCAGTGGCTGAGCATCAGCTGCTTGCCCAAAAAAAATGGCATCTGGGGCTGGGCTGAGCCCCTTGCTCCATCCCCAGCACTAGGGGAAGAGCTCCCAGACCTCCTGGTGCCTGGGATGTCAGTGTCTGCCTGCTGCTTCCGTGGCTCTCCAGGTGTGGACCTGGCCCCTGCAGCTCCAGGGTACCCTGGGCCTGTCCTGCTGGATCACCTTCTGGGCTGGCTGGGCTTTGGGCAGGATGGACAGAGGAGCTGTGGGACCTCCCTGCCTGGGACAGTGGTGGGGCCAGCTCACCCTGGCGCCTGGGACAGTGCCCAGAGCCCTCACCCCAGTGCCCCAGTATAAATTATCCAAAGGCTTGTGAAATCCACCCAAAGTGTCCCAGCCCTTCCCAGCCCATATTGGGTATCATGGGCTGTGTTTATTCTTCCACACTGGGTTCTGCTCGTTGCCTTTCGGTGTCAAGAAACCTTGGGACAAGGCCATGAGCAGAGGTCAGTGTGGGTTGGAGCAGCAGACCCCGGCCGTCCCATCAGATGGAGAGCATTTATTTTCCCTGGGGGACTTCAGATTTAAGGACATTTTTTCTGCTGGCTGCCAGCAAGCACATCTCACAGCTCCAGCGGGTTCCTGCTGGCCCCAGCTGCCCTCTCCGGGAGCAGCCCCGCTGGAGCACAGCCAGTCCAGCGGTGTGGGGCATGGACAGCCAGGCTGACCACAGCTCCTGTGGTGACCCTGGGGGCTGGGAGCGGCCAGGCAGTGAAAAGAGGGTCTGTGGCACTGAACAGCAGCAGATCTGTCCCCTGCCAGCTGCTGTGTGCCATTTTAGGACCATGGGAAGTGAGGAACTGTGGCTGAGGTAGGTAGCTGGTGGGCTCAATAAACCCCAGGGCAATCCTTCCTTCTTCTTCCACGCTTTCCTGCTTTGGCATACTACTGTTCATTTTTGGAAGAAGATCCAAGGGAGGGGGAGACAGTGGCTAATTTTTTTTGTGCTGGTAGCCAGCCGTGAGGAGAAGCACTGTACCTGAGGCACAGAGGACAGGAACTCACTGGGGATAAAGCCAGAAGGACAGTTGAGAGTAAAGCTGCACAAATGTCAGGGCTGGGGAAGAGTAATGCTGTGGGGAAGAGCAGCTCTGCGAGCACTGAGGTGGGACTGAGCTCTTTTGGGGTGTCCAGGCCTCTCTGCCAACACAGTCACTGTTGGTGGCACTTTGGGGTCATTCCTGCTTTCTGCCACCCCCCACTGAGGGCAAGTTCCCTCGGATCACTTCTCAGTAGCTCTGCAGGGGCTCTGCCCACTCAGTGTCCATCTGGAGCTTCCCTGGAGGCAACAAGTCATTCCCATTCCACCTGCTGCTGGAGTGGGCACTCACCCTGCCACACCCAGACCCTCTGAAAACTCCTGCCCCAGGGAAAAGGCTGTCCTTTTCCAGGTCCCCTGCCATCGGGGTGGAGATGTTTCTCAAAGCAGACCTCCAGCACACAGAGGCGCTCCTTGTCCTGGAGGTTCAGCCTGGCTCCAAGCCCCATCGTTCTGCATATCTTGTATACATGAAGCAACTCCTTTGCATAAAGATATGGAGTTTATTAGGAGTCATTGGAGCTTAGGAGCTGTCAGGAGTGGAAATCAATTCTGTTTCTGACATGCAAAAAGCCTTTTATAGGCTGGAATGGGCACAGTACCCTGGGCGGATGCCTCTCCCTTGGCGCTCACTCGCCCCTGGTGCCTGATTCTTGCCCTGCCTCCGCTTTGGGTCCAGTCCCCATCCCATGCCGTGAGAGATAACACCACAATCCGAGGAATCTCTTGAGCTGAACTCATTTAAACACACCCACAGGCAGGCTGTGCTCCCCCAGGCTCTCCTCCCCAACATGCTGATTAACCCTTGTCTCCTCTCCTGGAAGCTCAAGGAGGTGACAGGAGCCTCTGAGCTTCAGGGACACTACCCTCTGCCTGCTCTTCCCTGTAACTCTGGGTCTGAGGAGAAGCTCCTCTGCTGGGGCTCCTGTCAGACCTGCTAGGGCTTTCACATTCCCAGAGCTCCAAAGAGCCATAAATTGGGCACTTTCCTGACACATCCTCTCCTCAGCCTCTCAGTCACTCTTACCACAAGCAATGTTAGTTTTTCCGTGACTCCTGTCTATCAGAGAGGGTTTTTGCATCTCTTACGTCTCTTGTGCTGGTGTCATTCCCCAGGCTCCTCATTCCCTTCAGGGATACAACATCCTTGCACGACGCAGGTGTCCCTCCTTTTCCATCCTCTTCCTGCTCTGGCCTTGCTACCCTGGCTAAGAAAAATTGACAAGTGACTTCTTATGAATGTTGTGGTCACCAGATTCCTTTCCTGGCCTGTGTCCAGACCTCCTCCCAGGGAACAACTGGGGTTGCCCAGTTTCTCCAGAAGCACTGGCCATGCCTTTCAGTGGTGAATCTCATCCAGGAGCAGTTTAGGCATGGAGCTCACTCAGGCCCAGGGTCCCTAGCTCAGCTTCCCCTCCGGATCCAGCTGTGCAGGTGTGACCCAGCTCCTAACTGCTGCAGATGGTCTGTCACCTCTTCCCAGCTGCTGGAGGTGGGAGCAGCTTTCAGGCATGTCCTCCAAGCCCTGGGGAAGACTTGGAACTTTTGAAACATGAAAGGTGGGAGGATGACCCCAAAGAAAGAGTCTTAACTTGTGTTCTGGACTATTTCAAAGGCAGGTGCCTTCTACCAGTGTTTAAAGCTTCAGCTGGAGTTGCAGGTCCCTGTCCCTGCTGTCTGGCTGTCCCTCCCCAGCAGTGGGCTGCAGTTTCTGTTCCAGGCACATCTCCCACCCCAACTCTCTGGAAGCTCTCTTCCCTCCAGGATGGTTCCTGCATGGGTGCCGCATCCCAAGGGAGCCTTAGGGACAGAGCTCAGTGACCCTGTGCCACCCAGCTCTGACCCCTGGGCAGCCTTTGCTGCCCAGGAGAGGAGAAGCCGTGAACTAAAACCTTCTGCCAACACTCCAACCAGATTTCTGCCACACGCTGCTCCTCGGGGACGGAGCCCCCCGAGCGCTGCGCTGTGGGCGGTGGGAGACTCCAGCAGAGCCGGAGACACGTCACCGGGAATCTCACTCATTTGCAGCTCATTCCAGTTGCACAGCTGTCTCCTTTAAACAAAGTTTACTCAGTGTTACTTAGCGCTCGAGCCATGCCTGTGCCAGGAGAATGTTCAGCTGCAGCGTGTGCGACCACTACCCACAGAGCCACTCGGGGGATGTTGATCCCACAGGGCTTGGGGTTTGGAGCTCCATCGAGCTGTTGGGGACTTTGGCCCTGCTCTCCCGCCACTCATATCCCCCAGAGACAGGGCTGACCAGACCAGCTTGTCCTGGGCTTTCCACAGAGACTCCTCCTCTCTCCATCCAACAGTGTTATTTCAGTCCTGCTTGCATTGCTTTGTTCTTGCTCGCCAGCCAAGGCTGGGTGCTGCCCCAAGGGTGGTGAGAGGGGACCAGGAGGGGATATTACTGTCCTAAACCCACCAGGCTGCGGGTCCTGAGCTCTCAGGGGTGCCTTGCTCCATGTCCCATGGCAGCTCCCAGTGTCAGGGCACTGGAGTCCACCCTGACCCCACTTTGGTTTGTGGCACAAGGAGGAGTCAGGACCAGGCTGTGACTCAAAGTCTGGCAAGATCCAGAGGAAGAAATTACCCTCAGATGCCCCACTAACAAAGGAAGAGGAGTGCTCTGAAAACTCCAGGAAAGCATGCTGAGTGCCCACATCATCAGGGATGCACGTGAGCCCTTCTCCTGAGGCCCCAAGGTGCTACTGAAGCTTCCCAGGTGCCCAGGAGGGGAGACTTTAGGACATATTCCTGTAGGATCCTGCCAATGATTCCAGACAGTCGGTTCATAAGCCTTTGTGGACACTGAGCTCTCCATCAGACTGTG
This sequence comes from Platysteira castanea, assembly GCA_013397175.1. Classification (NCBI taxonomy): domain Eukaryota; kingdom Metazoa; phylum Chordata; class Aves; order Passeriformes; genus Platysteira; species Platysteira castanea. The sequence goes on along the minus strand of VYXC01002079.1, from coordinate 267,390 downwards.
CCAGGATTGCCTCCCTCTGTCCCGGTGATGGTGGGAGTGCCGCACAGAGCAGCAGCCAGCAGATTTATAGCCTCGGTGTCTAGACCAGCTCTGCCCTACCTGGGAGGACAGGTACATCCTGGTGAAAGGCAGGAGGCCTTTTAGCCCTTCATATTAGAGCCAAGCAGAGGGAATTTGCCAAAAAGCATGCTGCAGCATTCTGCAGAGACACGGGGGGTTGTCCATCTGGCCACCCCGCTGTACCGCCTGCTGGCAGCACCAGTGGGGCCCACCCCCTGTTAAAACTCGCCCCTCTGCAGGATAGGGATGTGGTTAGGGTGGGATGCTGGCCCTGGGAGTGGGTCTGCAGGGAGCCTTTTGGCACTGGAATCGTCTGCCCTGGGAGCGGGTGGAGTCACCATCCCTGGAGGTGTTTTAAAAAAGCCTGCACGTGGCACTCAGTGCCATGGTTTAGTTGGTGAGGAGATGTTGGGTCATAGGCTGGACTTGATGATCTCAAAGGTCTTTTCCAACCTGGTCCATTCTGTGATTCTGATGCTGCTCTATCCTTGCTGGGGGCCTCAGCTCGGCAGCAGAGCTGGATGCATGGGATGGGCAGTGGTGTGCAAGGGCTGGAGCAGGCAAAACCCTCAGGCTGCCCACATGCAAATAGTCCAAGGGACCACCAGGGAGGGATTCCCTGCAAATGCACTCCAGGGAAAGGAAGGCCGCTCACTTTGAGGGGACAGGTACGCCCAGCTGTGGTGCTCAGTGGTGCGGGGAATGGTGGCAGAAGCAGGGGGGCATTTCTATCCCATATGGGAAGTGGGAGCCAAAAATCCAGGTACCAGCAGAACTCCTCACCCTGCTGGCAGCTGGCTGTGGCACCCCAGTGCTGCACAATGTGCTGGGCTAAGTCATGGGGCCATGGCAGGCTCAGAGGGGACAGGCCTTGCTGCAGCCACTGGGCTGGTGATGGATACAGGAGCACCAGGGCTGGTGTCTGGTGGGCAGTGATGCAGCTTTGCAGCTCACTTCCTCATTTTTGCCATTTTTCAGGGGATTTGTCACAGGTGGCAGCACCACTGGGTGTCACCACGAAGATCTGTGCGTGCACGTGCCCGGTGATAAACATACAGATGTGAATGCGAGGGAAAATGTAAATACATACAATATTTTTCCACAATTAAGAGGTGTTTCAGAGCAGAAAATTTCCATTTTAGGCGTAGAAACATCAATTTTATAAATAAAAGACTTAAATAAACATTAGCATGGGTACATACACACACACACACACACACACACACACACTCTCTCTCTCTCTCTCTCTCTTTCTCTCTCTCTCTCACAAGTACACATTAAATAGGCTCCCACACTGCAATTTTAAATAGTACAAAACAAGTGAATTCTCCAAATATTGTTTAAACTGGCACGGGGGGTTATGATGTCATTTCTGTAATAATCATAAACTTGTTTTCCTGTAATAAATACGGTCACTTTTCCCATCAGCAGTTTATTAGGGCTTTTGGTGTTTGATGGCTGCAGGCTCCATCCTTGCACTGCCCTCAACAGGCACCCTCGGATTTTCTCATCCTTTTCCTCCTGGGAAATAAGGATCAGTGCCCAGCTTGGGAGCAGGGCAGCAGCTCTGCAGCCTGTGGTGGGACTCTGCTGGCTCTAACTCTGTCTTTGGTGGGAGCAGAATGGTGCTGCCTGGCAGGAGCCAGAGTGATGCTGGGCTTGTGTTCCCCATACCCTCAGCCAGAGCCCTCCCAGAGCTGGTGAGGAGGAGCCCAGCCCAGCCTGTGTCACCTCCCTGAGGCAAGGTGTCACCAGCCAAGGTGCGTCACAGCTGAGGTGTCTGTGTGTCCTGGGGGAGCACCCCCACAGCTCAGGGGTCCAAGGGATGCTCTGACACTTCTGCTTGCAGGACCCTGTGCTGAAGGGGGAGGTGCAGCCCCTTCCCCAGGGACACAAAGAGTCAAAGTGACAGAGGACACGGTTAGATGGGATATTAGGAAGAAAATCTTCCCTGTGAGGGTGGGGAGGCCCTGGCACAGGGTGTCCATGGAAGCTGTGGCTGCCCCTGGATCCCTGGAAGTGTCCAAGGCCAGGCTGGATGGGGCTTGGAGCACCCTGGAATGGTGTAAGGTGTCCCTGCCCTTCCACAGGTAGCAAGGAGGGGTGGAATGAGATGAGCTTTGAAATCCCTTCCAGCCCAGCCCATTCAGTGATTCCATGACAGTTCTGTGATCTCCCAGCCTCCCAGTGCAGCCCCAGGGGCAAGTACCGCTGCCCTGCCTCCTCCTCCCTGCACAGCCCCGCAGGGAACACAACCGGCACCGTCGCACTGCTCCTGGAGCTCTGTTCATTCACACCAGCACAGGACACGGTGTTTCTGAATGGCTTAGAATAATATTTGGAAAAATCCATCTTAAGTATATTAGTCCACTAAGCCTTTAAGTCTTCACAAGGGACTTAATTCCAAGGACGCTGGTGCATGCTTGTGCCAAGGATTTTGCAAGGCAGTGACACAGAGGCAGCTGGGCTTATTCCACGCCTCATCCTGCAGCCTCCAAAATGGTTAACAAATGCCTTACTGCTGGAAATCTGTTTCTGCTTAGCTGGGAAGCAGTGGGGTTCTGAACCCTGCTTTGTAGCACCCTGCTGGCAGCTTTTGTCATTCCCAGGCTTGGCATATTATTGGAACTATTAAATGATGTTGCATTGCCTCATTGTATTTAGATTTTAAACATATTTGTAAGGCTTTGAAAAAAAAATTGTTCTCATTATTAAAGCAATGTACCAAATACCTTCTAGTAAATAATGTGTCCCAGAAGTGCTCTGCTCACCCAGAGCAGGTCGGAGAGCAATAAACCAGCAAAAAGGAAAGGAAAAAAATAGTCTGAGTGTTACAGGGGTGTAGAGCCAGGAGGAATGAGAAGTGGGAAAGCATGGGGTGATGCAGCCGCACTCCCTGAGAGCTTCTGTTCACAGGCACGGCCGCCCGCCTGGGAGGGCAGCACTTCCCAGCCTGGGGCCCAGGGCAGGGTGTGGAGAGCCAGCTCCAGAGAGAGGGGATGGGATGAGTGGGTTGTGCCTGTGCCACTGCCTCTGGCAGTGCTGGGACAGGCAGGGCCGGTGGCATGCAGGGTTTGGCAGGAGAGGAGGCAGACCTCGGGTCTCCCTGCAGGCACCTGGGGAGGTGGGAGCAGCCTGAGAAAACTCAGCCTTTGCTCCTCAATCCCCCCTGTCCCACCAGGATAGAAAACAGCCGTAGAAGCCTTTGATTCTCCAAGCTACCAGGCTGTCTAAAATCAAGAGTCAGAGCCAACCTGCCTGCCCACCTGCATGTGGAGACGGAGATGGAGACCCCTGTGTTTGGAAAACTGTCTTAGCCAGGTCATTCTAGCAAGCTTCCCCTGCCACTGTCACCACCTGCTTTACCCAGCCTGGCAAAACTCTCTTGTAGAGGTTTACCCACAGTCTGGCTGATTCCCTGGCACACCTGAACATACAATTGCTGGCAAGTGTTTGTCTCCATCCATCTCACCAGAGCAGACCCCCAAGTGCAGAGTTCATCTGCCCAGCCCCTCCCACTCTGCTGCCAGCAGCCAAAAGGGCTCTGGGAGTGAGTCTGAGACACAGCAGGAGAGCCACAGTGTGTCCCAGCTCTAGGCTCCCTTCTCAGGAGCGATGAGCTGTGCTAGAGGAGGAATAGCAGGGCTGGGTGCTCACTGTTTGCTCTCAGTGCCATCCAGCCTCTGTGCCAGCGTCCCCAGGCTCCAGCCCTGCCACAGCACTGCTGTCCCCAGCTAAGAGCCCGCAGCACTTGAGCAGCAGAGCGCATTACCAGGGGTTTGACTGACAGCACAGCCCAGGCCAAGGATGTATTAGGTCAGTCTTCTAGAAGCTGGGAAAGCACCAAAAAGCAAACAAAACAAAAACAACAACAGCACAACAAAAAGCCAGGAAGAAAGGAAAATAGCTGTGATGCTGTTGTGATGTCTGTGCATGAGTATTTTTGCAGGGAAGGAATGCAGATGCATTTTTGCTGGGTTACAGCATGGTTCTCAACAGACCAGCAATGATGCACTGTAAACAGACCATGCTAAAACACATAGTTCTCTCTAGATCTTTCTGCAGTATTTTCTCTAAATAGTTATTTTGTAATGGGCATTTTATTTGCTTTGCAGTCCCTAAATAGTATGAGCCCGAGTTCAGGAACATGCATGTTCTAGCATTAATTTTAAAGAGCTCTTTATTTAGCAAACATTGCTCCAAGAGATGTCCCCTGCCCACCGTGTCCACTCTCACTGCCCAGCCGGAGTCCCTGATCCCCTGCAGGGCCCCAGAGCAGCCCTCTCCCCACAAAACCATCTCCCCTCACCCACAGGGGAAGGCAGGAACAGAGCTGGTGTCTCTGTGCTGTGTAACCAGCAAAGAAAGGTTCTCCAGGTAGATTTTTCCTTCCCCAGTGAACAGGAAAGGGACACGGAGGATGGGAAAAACAGGCACATTAGAGCCCAAACTCTTCTGAGTTGTTTCATAGACCATCAGGCTATGTGAGGAGGCAAAACCAAATTCTGTGCTCTGCTGCCCTACAGCAGCCTCACTGCACTGCATGTCCAGAAGGGGCAGCCAAGGGCGTTTTGGAGGAGGGAGGAAATGGGGCCTTTCAGGTGATTTGCATCCAAATCCAGGTGATTTGGTTCCAGAGACAGGTGAGGGTGAACAGGATATGCAGTGCCGGGCAGCTGGAGAAGCTCTGTAATCTCCCTCTCAGACCTCAGGAGTGGGACCAAGATGGAGCCGTGGGAAGGGGGAGACAGCCCTCAGGGTCTGGAGGATGAAACTCAACTACCTGTCTGCTTCTCTGTGCTGGCTGGGGATGCCATGCCAGAGGAATTTTTAGTGGAGGGACCAGGTCTGGCCAGCACTGTCTGTCACTTGGCTGGAGATGAGACAGAGCCCGAGGGAGCCCCTGCGTCACTGCTGAGGCCTCCAGCTCTTTGGGGGATGCACAGAGGTTTGGACATCACCCAAGCTCTCCTGCCTGCCTTGGGGCACAGGAAAGGCAGTCCTGTGCTGAGCAGCACAGCAATCAGTAAGATTTTTCCATGTGTCCCCAGTATTACTTTTTATTACCTTTGAGATCTTTAAATCTATTTCTCAGTGACTGCTCTCTGATTCTCCCTTCCCCCTTCAAATCTCAGTGTCACCAGCAGGAATTCCTCTTGGGTTTATAGAAAACAATCTGCAAACGAACTACAAAATATTTTCCTTTTGCAAAAAAGGGGGAAGGGCAAACAAAAGTGAAATGTGATTTTCTATAGTGGCCTCATTTAGAGTGCCAAGTTTTGTCCATTGTGTAAAATGCAGCTCGTGTGCCCCAGGAACAGAGCTGGAAAGCAGCACTTGGGGCTGGGTGAAGCTGTTTGGGTTTGGAGATCACGCTATGTAATTGCATGGCAAAGGAGAGCCTGCCCTTGGTGGTTACCAGCTCCAAATGGGGATGGGATGAATAGCCAAACTTTTCACACGCATTGTAAATTGTCTTTCCACAAACTTCCAGGAATAACAGCATGGTTTTCTAAATGATGCTTGTTTGCTCTCTGCGCCCTATCCAGCCCTCCCCCTTCCCTACTCTGCTTTTTATTCTTTTTATTCATTCAAGTGATGAAAACTTAGGGAATATTTTGGTGACTTTCACAGACATTTGTGATTTTTCCTCCTGAACTGCCAAAGTAAAAGTTGGCCCAGACGAGCTAAGGCACTTCCACAGGGATTTGAGGATGGTAAATCAGAGAGAGGCAACAGCACAGTGAAATCTTGGTTAGAAATGACAATGCCATTTCCCCCCTCACAACGAACGGAAAGACTGAAATAACTCCAGGAAAGACTCTCCTGCCTCCGCAAAGCCTGCTGGAATTTGCAGCAGACCCAAAGCCTTTCTCCCCTTTCCTGCTTGCACACGCTCCACGTTTGGCTTGTTGGAGAGTCCCTGACACGAGACCTCGGCACTTAATCTGATAGGAGAAGCAGAGCAGCTGCTGGATGTTACTTGCAGGAACAGCCCACCTAAGTCGTGTGAAAACTGGGGACTCTGGGGGGGCAGCATCCTGCAGACTCTGGTTCTGAATCATCCCTGGAGCTGTTTCTGAGCAGGCCACACTCACACTGAGGCTGTCTGCAGCCCTGGCGCTGCACAGCCCAAAGCTGAAGGCTGGGGCTAGCAGCAGCTCAGCCCTGTGCTGCAGCCAGGGCACTGCCACCCGTTCCAGCACAGGGACAGGGTCTCTCTGAGGGGTTCCTCCACCTCTGTCCCAACACTGGGTGGTTAGAGAAGGGTGTCCTGCTGGGTGTGCCTCGTTTTATGGGATTTCCCTGGGAACAGTGGGGGGCTTCTGGCTCATTGGTCACTGCAGTGACAGGAGATGATCTAGAGCAACACAGGACCCTGACAACAGAGGCTTGAATGGAGTAGGAGCTGGCAGCTGAGTAAGGGCTGGAGTCTACATCTTCTCCTGACTCTGCCATCTGCTGAAGGGAGCCTGGACAGGGCAGTAGTTAATGGGTCTAAGTAGTTAAGGGAGCCTGGACAGGGCAGTAGTTAATGGGTCTGTTCTAATCTAGAACAGACAAGGAGGTCATGGTGCTGAAAAGAGGAGTTTCATTTTGTAGAGAAATAATTGGGTGAGATTCCTCAAGGAAGCATTGAGATCTTATACTTTTAAATTATTTTAAGTCATGATTTTGCCACCAAAAGAGGGATCATGCTGGAGAAGTCTGTGCTGAGTAAAAAAGTAAATAAAGGCTAAAAAGTGCAGGCAAAGCTCAAGAGGAGCATCACCTCCCTGGAAGTGAGCGAGGAAGAGTCTGTCACTCCAGGTGGGACCTGGGCACTCCAGCTGTGAGGGGGTGGGAAGGGGATAAACTCTGGGTGAAGAGAGAGCTACCGGAAGTGCAGGACATGCCTGTCACAGGACAATCTAGTCACAAACATGAAAGGGTAGAAGGTGTTTTCCAGGCATCAAACCAGGAAAAGCTTCCAAAGGAGAGAAATAAGGGACAAAAACCCCCTGGTGCCACAAAGGGACTGAACTCAAACAAAATGTTGGGTGGGCATCATATCCCATGAATCCCAGGACAGGGAAGGTGCTGTGTTCCCGAGGAAATGGAGCAGGGGTCGGAGGCTGGGCTGTCACAGACACAACAGGTCACACTGCTCATGCTGGCCTTGGACAGTCGCACGGGCAGATGAACACTGAACCAGCATTCCTGTTTTCATGATACACACACCCAAAACCTGCTGCTGTGGGTCCAGGGGGTCTGGGTCAAATTCTGCCTTAAAGTCAGACCCTGACAAGCTGGACTGTCCTCCTTGGTTAACCTTTTATTTCAGAGAGTTCATGGGTAGGAAGATGCTGCCCAGAGCAAGGGTTTGCTGGAACCAGACCAAGTCTGGGGGCATGATGGTGGCATGGGACAGATCTCACAAAGGAGCCCTTACGGGTGTGATTTTGAGCCGTTTTTTGAAGTTCAGAAACCAAGAAACTTACAGAGTTTTAGAGAAGCTTCTCTCATATTCATGGATCTTTGGCACACGGGCCTTTAAATAAAGTCAGCTAAAACCAAACTGGTGATCAGAACCTTCTCAGGAGGTGGTGACCGTGCCCACGACACCTGGTGTTGTTTGGGGCAGGGGAAGAAGCCCAGCCCCGCAGTGTGGGGTGGTGGGTGAGGAGGGTGTCAGTGCCTCCCTGCACAGACCCCCCAGCTCCCCAGCCACGTGCAGCCACATCGCTCTGCCCTCTGCTGAACAAGGCAAAACACTGTCTGGGGACTGGGGACTGGCAACTTCCTACTCTCTGGTGGATTGCCCTGCCTGAAGATCCAGTCCTGTCCATGTTTCCATTTCTATACCCACTGCTATAACATCAGGTCCCGGGAATGCTCCCCCCTCTGGCACTCTTTCAGGGGGTATTGATGTTTCCAGTTAATGTGGAGTTTTTTTCCCTCACTAAAGAATTTCACAAATTGTTTGTTTATTGTGTCAATCTCTGCCTTTGTGAGCAGAAGAGGGAGCATCTGGAGAGCATCATGCACTCTTGGTATGGGTGTTCCTGGGAGGCTGAGCTCTCCCCAGCGTGAGAGCAGCAGCCCATCCCCGCTCCCCAAACCCCCATCCCATCCTCAGATGGAGTCGTGTCTCAGCACATCGTCCTGCTCTCAGCTGTGCCAGGGCAGTGCTGGGCTGCAGGGGCAACCATGATGGAGAATCACTCCCCCTGCCCTGGGCCACATTCCCCACGTGAATTCACCTGCCTGCTTCACAGCAGAGCAATGTCTCCTGATGTCCGACTCTCCCGGAATCAGCCTGGCTGATGCAGGTGATAAAGAATCATCTCTCCATGTGTGCCAAAGCAAGGCAAGGCTGTTGTGCCCACCCACCCTGGGGATTCAGCAGAACAGCAGCCAACAGCCATGGTGCTGAGGCGAGCAGCAGCTTCACCTCCGCATCAGAATTTTCCATCTCAATGGAGTTTCATTGGGGGAAAAAATGAACTCGTTGATTAATCAAGAGGAAAATGTCACACAGGAACACACCAGTTTGAGTTAAAGTCTTATCTGAGAAGCTCAGGGGTGTTGGGGAGGGATTGTCTCCTGGAGGCAGGGGCAGACCACCCTGCAGTGGCTCATCACCTACTGGTTGGGTCACAGCTGGGAGGGGGACAGCAGAACAGAGACCCAGCTCCAGTTCCCTGTGACCCAGCACTCGGTACACCCCAGGACAAGCACATGCCTTTCCTGTCCTGCTGGAGCTGCTCAATTGTGTCCAGTTAATTAATATTCATTAAGTCAAAGGGAAAGTTGGATTGCAGTCTGCTCGTTAAGGTACTGACCCGGGCTCAAGTTCAAGTGATTATTCCTTTATTTATGCTGTGCAAAGTTGCAGTGGGACAGGCTGAACAAACACGCTGGTCTAGAGCTCAGCTGGGGTCTGGGACACTTCCAGACAAGTCCCCCCTCTGCCAGCACTGGAGAAGACCTTGGTCGTCCTTCCCACACCCCAGCTGGTCTCGTGCCATGGCAATCCATCCGGGAATGTCTTTGGTTTTTCATGGAAATTTCTCGAGTTTTTGGGTTGATCCTGGTGTGGGGTGGGAACATTTTCTAATGCTTTTAGAGGTTTTGCTGGAATGGTGAGGATCTTCCTGCCCAGCACTGTGGCCAGCACAGGCTGCTGATGGCTTGGCAGCCAAGGGGGTGCTCAGAGCTCCTTGTGTTATGTTTGCAACAAGCAATGCCACAGCCTTGCCGCAATGCCTGGCACTGTGGGGAGACTCATCCCTTCCTGGGAGCTGCTGCTTCCAGCTTGGGAGCTCAGCTGAGCTAAGGGGGGCTGGCACTGCAGCCGTACCAGTGCTTGGGGTCACCTGGGTTGGCAGGTAGGTCATAGAATAATTTGGGTTGAAAGCTTATTTAGTTCCACCTCCTGCCATGGGCAGGGACATCTTCCACTATCCCAGGATGCTCCAAGCCCCGTCCAGCCTGGCCTTGGACACTTCCAGGGGTCCAGGGGCAGCCACAGCTTCTCTGGGCGCCCTGTGCCAGGGCCTCCCCACCCTCACAGGGAGCGATTTCTTCCTAACACCTCACCTAACCCTGCCCTCTGTCAGTGTAAACCCATTCCCCTTTGTCCTGTCACTCCATCCCTTTTCAGCAGTCTTTCCCCCTATTTCTTGTAGTCCCTTCAGGCACTGGAAGGCCACAGTTAGGTCACCCTGAAACTTCTCTCCTCCAGGCCGAACAATCCCAGCTCTGCCAGCCTTTCCCCACAGGAGAGGTGCTCGATGCCCATAGAAGGATCTCCAGGGCTTGAGGAACAAACACACCCTTCCTGTGCCCCAGGTCTCAGTGTGCGGCAGGGCAGGGATGGTCAGGGCTCTCACAGTCCCACAGCAGCCTTGGTTCCCTTGCTGGGACAACATGAGTCTGCAGAACCAAGGCCACCTGTCTGTGCCACAGAGGACACTGCTGCCTCCTCCACAGAGGATGGAAATGGAAGCTCTGTCCTTCTCCAGTGCTTTATATGAAGTCTGGGGACTCCCTGCCCTTGTCGGTGGTGCTGGCTGGTAGTCACTTAGGCAGAACAGAGGTTGCTACCCAACAGGAACATCTAAACTCACCAGTCTCCAGTCTGGCTGACCACACAGCATATCCCAGGAGCCCATCTGGCCTTGGGCCCAGCTCAGACTGGGAGCACAGGTTTGGCAGGGAGCAGGCTGCAAAGCCCACAGGCTCATTCCTGTGCCCTAGACTGACAGCAGGGTCTTCCCATGGGCAGGGCCTGGCAGGGAGCTGGGGTTGTTTAGCCTGGAAAAAAGGAGGCTCAGGGAAGACCTCATCACTCTCTGCAACTCCCTGACCGGAGGTTGTAGCCAGGTGGGGGTCGTAGCCAGGCAGGCGCTGACAGAACAACAGGACACAGCCTTAAGGTGTGCCAAGGGAAGTTTAGGGTGGACATCAGAAAAAACTTCTTCACAGAAGGAGTGATTGGGCGTTGGAATCGTCTGCCCAGGGAGGGGGTGGGGTCACTGTTCCTGGAGGTGTTTAAAAAAAGCCTGGACATGGCACTCAGTGCCATGGTTTAGTTGATGAGGAGGTGTTAGGTCACAGGTTGGACTTGATGATCTCAAAGGTCTTTTCCAACCTGGTTCATCCTGTGATTCTGTGGTTCTGTGATGTCAAGACCAGTTGAACCTCCCTGAGATGTCGCACCAGCTTTGAGTGATCCAGTTGCAGGTGTTTTACGGCCTGGTTGCTCCATATGCAGGAGCTTGTACCCAGTGCCAAGCAGAGAGCTGCATGGAGAGCTCAGGTTCAGCTCCATCACAGGGATTTCCAAGTGTTGAATCCAAGGAACATCCTGAAGAAGGCAGGCAGGTGCCGTGTGTGCCCCGAGGTGGGCTGTGCACCATTTCTGTGTGCACAGACAGCCTGTGCCCTGCCAGGAGAGCAGCTCACATGTTTCTGCCAATTCATCTCAATGGAAACTTTCCATAGTCTAAATTTGTTTACAGAAAACACTGAAATGAAACATTCTGCTGATGTCAAGATATTTGGCTTTTGCATTAGCTGGTGAAATGCCCTGATTTTTTGTTTTGACTTTTTGTTTCTGTATCCTACTGACTTTATTATTCTAGTATACCTCATAAAAATAAGAAGTAAAACAAAAAAAAAATTCAAACTGAATTACTTCAGTTGGCTGTAGTGCCATTCTTCAAATTACACGTGACTGGCCAGTTGAAAATTTGTTGTTTTCATCCTGATTAGAGACAAAATCCAATCTCCAAAGGGCGTAATTTTCTTTGGATTGGGATTATGATCCTGCCAACTCAAGATGCAAGCGTGTGCAGCTCATATGCTGTGCCCCTGGAGCTGAGCTGGGAGGGGGCTGCAGGAGCAGAGGGGCTCCTGTGGGTCAGTGCTGATGCTCTCCACAATCCCCCATCTCCTGCTGAAGCAACAGCTGTGGGGGCAGAATAAATTGTCAGCTCCACTGGTGTCACCAGGCTATGCCAGGGTAGGCTCAGGTTGGACATCAGGAGGAATTTCTCCACAGAAAGGGTGGTCAGGCATTGGAAGGGGCTGCCCAGGGAGGCCTGGAGTCCCCATCCCTGGAGGTGTCCAAGGAAAGCCTGGAGGTGGCACTCAGTGCTCTGGCCTGGGAACAAGGTGGGGATCAGGCACAGGCTGGACTCGATTATCCTGGAGGTCTTTTCCAACCTCAGCGATTCTGGGATTCTGCAATTCTGGGATTCTAACTTTGTTGAGGAAGGCTTACACATGACCGTCCACCCCTTCCAGCTGCCAAGACTGGGTGACCATCACTCAGAGACAGGCTCTGGTCCCAAGCCTGTCCCACTGACACCTCTCAGAGCTGATTTCTGTCCACTGAGCAGAAGCCCCATGTGGTTTCCTCCCAGGAAGGCCCAGAGCCTGCCTCATGCCCCAGCCTGCATCACGCAGCTGTGGGGGAAACCCTTCCTGCCTGGAAGCACTGGGTTTGGACTTGTGTCCTTCAGCAAAATGCTGCGTTTGTTTATCCACGTTCTCTCTAGGTGTCTTGGTGGCCCGTGGGGACAGCTGCTTCCAGAGGGCTGCAGGGAGCGAACTGACAAGTCCTGCATGTAAAAGCTGAAGGCTGATGACCCCTACAGTCAGCCTGGGAAATTCATCCCGGCTCCAGCAGCTCCCACCGGCTGCTCTCAGTGTCCATCTAGCCCCAACCCGGGCTGCTGTCCCGCCAAGCTGCGCTCCCAGCCCTTCTCCACCTACAACGAGCATCCTGGCCCGGCCCAGCCCTCACAGGCCCGGCCCAGCCCGGCCCAGCTGGGTGGACTCCTCAGGATTCGGTGCCACTCAGTCATTGCTGAGAGACTGAGAACAGCCCACGGGGACCCCTCGGCTGCCCTGGCTGTCCCTGGAAAACAGAGTGACACAGCACAGCGCTGGCAGCCCAGCGCCTATCACTGCAGGGCAGGACAGGCCCAGGAGAGGGAAAGAACACAGCAACTTCTGCTCATCTCCTTCAGCCTGGAGGGGCCGAATCCCACACCGAGGGAGCACAGAGAGGAAAGGAGGAACTCTGTGCTTGTGGCATTGCTGCAGGAGGTGCTCGTCCTTCCCATACCCCCGAAAGGGATATCTCTGCTGCCCTGGGAGCACAGGAACCCCTCAGCAGCCAACGACCCCATGGAGACGAACTTGGTTTTATTCGGGAAGCGTTTACTGGGGAGCCCCTGGTGTTACACAAGCAGAGAACACACACCAGTCATCCTCAAGCGTTTATGTGTCTGCCAAAAAAACCCCTTTGCTCAGAGCTGTTTTCTTGTTGGGAGTAGTAGGCCAGATCTGGGGGTAATTTTCTCATTAACACGAGAAGCCCCATGTCCTGCTGTCTGCCACCCCAGCTCAGAGAAAGGCCTAGAAATAAATACCTGGAGTGCAGAGTGATCCTGTGACATTCTGCCAAGGATTCACCACTCTGTGCAACACAGACACTGAATCTTTGCACTGCTACCTCTTATTTTCGGTAGTATGGCTCAGATGGGATCGGAAGCAGTGTATCCATCCCACTTGCAGTATGACTTTTATCCCACAGCTGGGCATTCCCGGGTTTATTATCACTTTGTGTGCTGTGTGTCTGTGTGTGTCTTTTTTGTGAAAATGTATTTGTCAGTTTTGGAGGCAACTGTAGAGTTTATTCCTGCATGAGCTGTATTTAATCCAGGAGCCACTGGTGTGGGGCTGTGAGGGAATGCTGCTGTTGCTGATGCTGTGTGAGCGTAGCCAGAGCAATGCTGAGCCCTGTGAAACAGCCCCCACTGAGAGGCAGGCCCTGCTCTGGATTGTGCCCCACACAAACAGAATGGACAGACAGGACCGTGGCTCTTTCCTCATTTCTTGGGAGGGAATTGAAGGAAATCAGGAAAAAAACCTTGTATGTAAAGAAAACACGTTCTGCAGAAATAATTGTTTTTCCATTAAATCTTTCCAATTTTTGATCAAAGTGTGAATGGGCTGGAGCTGAAGTTTGGCCCCTCATAGTGCATCTCCTGGCAGATCAACTGCTTGGACTTCCCTGTCCCCATCTCCGTCCTCCTCCAAGGGCTGTCCCCCTGGCCAGCCTCACCCACGAGGCTCCTTGGCTAAGGGGAGCACAGGAGCGGGAGGTTTTGGTCATCAATCCCTTCCTGGGAATCAGCACTTTCTGTGAGAATGAAGAAAAGACTTCGAAACAGCTTCAGGGTGTGTTCCTGAGGGCCAGGCCAGCTCCCACAGGATGATCTGACCGGGCTGGGAGCTGGCTCACCGTGAGAGACAAGTCAGGAGGTTTGGGAAAAGGTTGAGGTTGGGGCCAGGGCTCAGGTGGAGCAGGACAGAGCTGTAAAAGAGGCTGTTGGATGTGTGTTGCAGCTGTGGGCAGGATTTCATGTACTTTCAGGCCTTCTCCAGTCTGTGACCCCAAACCTCAGGCCAGGGTTATGGGAAGATTATTCCTCCCTCTCCAAGTGGTCCAGCAGGGCAGGGAGCTCTGGCTGCTGGTGCCAGACCTGAGAGTGGCCCTGGTCCCTTTCCTTTGCTGTCCAAGTCACAAGAGCTGTGCAGGCACTGCTTGGCTGGCTGGAGAGTGACCACGTGCCTGAGGAACATCCCTTTGTGTTGGAGGGATGGCACCAGCTCCTGGGGTCCCCCATCAGCTCCCTGTGGCTGGGGCACAGGGACATTGTGGCACAAGCACTGCAGGAAGAGTTTGTTGTCTCCGGTGTCATTGTCAGACACAGGGAGGATGGAAAGCAGCTCGTCAGGGTGGTGGCACCAGTGTCATTCACCACAGGCTGTTTATCAGATGTGGACACAATCCCAGAGAGTTGGAAGGTTCACCTGAGGTGAAATTCCACCCGGCACCAGCATCCACTGCCACACGCATGGGCACAGCCCTGGCCCAGGCACCATGGGAACAGACCTGCCACCACTGTCCTCACCCACATTTGCAGGCCCACACCCCAGGCTCGTCCCCTTCATGCTGGGATGGCCGCAGGCAGGCCGGGGTCTCACTGAATCTGGCAGGAACTTTGCCCATGACATCAGCGCAGTGGAGACTTCTCATCGTTCTATTTGGAGAGATTATCTAGAGCAGCCCTTGGCAGCCCCGCATGGGTGGGATGCCAGATTTTTTCCCAAATTAGAGGTGAAATGTGCCAGTAGAAATGCAGTGAGAGCCAGGCTCTCTGCCTCCCGACAGGCAGGGTGCTGGCAAAGTGCTTATCAGGGTGATATCCATCACTGCAGGGGAGCAGGGAGCTGCTGACACCTCACCCAGCACCTCGCTCCTGGCCCTGCACCTGCTCTGGCACTTGCCAAACCCTCCATACCTTGGAGGGGATTCTTTTCAGAATCCCAAACATCCCCAGCACATCGGGGTGGGTGCTGATGAAGGGTGTTTGGCTTCCTCACCTCTCCCAAGACCTGGGTGCATGTTCACAAGGAAAAGGAGGGAACTTGGGGGAACCAACTGAAAAAAGTGAAAAAAAAAAAAAAAAAAATCCAGTTAAATATACTGGGAAATGGGTCTGAGATTTTCAGTGTCACCATAATTCTTCCCCCTTCTGTGTATTTTTTTCTCCCATCAGCTGTCTAGGGCAAGGAAAGGTTTATGCTTTGGGACCATGTGGCCCAGGAGGACAGCTGGGTGCTCAGTGGGTCCTTGGTCTCAAGGCTCATCACAGGGCCTGAGTTTTGGGTTGAGCATTTTCCCTTGGATGCTGCTGTGGAGAGCACACAGAACTGGCTGGGTTTCCATGCTCATTATGGTTACAAAAATGTCTAAATGAATAATTGAAGTTTGCATGCTTGATATGCACAAATAAACTGTTAGAGGCACTTCAATGCAAAAGTGCTGTTTCATTAATTTGCCCTAATCTTATGTTTGGGGGGTTTTTTAATCTTATAATATGACATTAGGTATTACTGTATACAAGGTATCATGTTGTGACCTTTTATATAATAATCAAACAAAATGGAACTTACTTTTTCGCCTTTTGACCCAGTAAATGTTGAGACTTTTACACATCAGTTTAATGAGAATCAGAAGAAACTTCTCAGTGCTGACATTTCTGACGGTGTTCTTGTACTTGCCTTCTCGCAGTCTGATTTACTGGTGCTCTGATTTGCCAGCATGTAAGTCATTAATCCCCACTGTAAATTAGTGTCGGAGAAGTTCTGAACCGACCTGTGCACGTGTGTGAACCAGTGTCCCTTCCAAATGCCCATTGTACTAAACCCACTATTAACTCTTCGTTTCTCTCTGTCTCCGCAATAAAGTCAGGCTTGTTTTGCAAGGGAAATGCTGAACACTCAGCCTGGAGCAGGGAATGGGAAGGTGCAAACCTCCTCCTTACAGATGTGAGAGCATCATCGTTAGGGCCCCTCAGAAAGAGGGACCAGCACTCCCCAATCAAAAGCTGGAGAAGAAAGACCCAAACAGGAGTTTGGAAAGCATTTGTAGGAATCCTCTGCAGAACCCTGCTGAGATCCCATCTCTTGTGAGAGCCAAAGAAAATGATAAGGGGCTGACAAGCCTAAAGGGCAGGAGACCTAAAAGTGGGAAAAACAGCTGACCAGAAAGGTCACTGCAAATAGGCAAATGCTTGGAGAACCAGGGAAGTGGAGGAGATGTAACTGCCTGGGGCAGCACAGCTGAGAGCCCCACAGTGAATTTAACTGCAGGAAAATGTGGGCTGGATATCAGCACAATCCTGTCTTGCGGGCAGCAAGATCTGTGGGAGCAAAGTGGTTTCCCAGGGGACAGACCAAGCACTCTATTGCTGGAGTAATTTAAAATTGGATGGGACAGAGTGCTTGGGAACGGGCTGCAGAGGCTAATTGCGAGGTTGGACTGTGCAGAAATCTGGCATGCATGGAAAATAAAAGCTGCTGCAGAGGGATCTATCTGTTGATCAGTCAGCGGTATGAGGATCAGAGTATACTGAGCAGGGGAGAGGATTTGGGTCTGGGGGAGATGAGCTGCACGGGGTGCTGGTCCCTGCTGAGTCCCAGGATGACTGAGAAGCTGGCAGTGCCCTGAGATAGGGGCCAAGGGGCTCCACTACTCCTCCTGCTACCCTGGAGAGAGGGTCTTTGCAGCCCCTCCATTCCCCTCCTGGTGGGGTTTTGGTGTTTCTGTGCCAGGGAGGAGTTTCATTACCCAGGGAGAAGCTGGGATCTCTGTCCAGAGCTCAGCCTCCACCTAGCCCTGGCAGCTGACAGACAGAGGGATGGCCACTCCACTTTCCTGCCTGGTGTGTGGCCTGCTGTGGCATACTGTCCCTCTGCCCTGATTTACAGTGCTGTGCCTGGCTCCTCTGACCTCTGCACTTCTCTTTCAACAAACAGCGGGGCTGGGAAGCACCAGGGAGCTGCGGTGGCGAGTGCTGGTGGTAGCTGAGCTCCGGCCCTGCCTGGGACCTTGTCATGGCGTGAGCCGGAAGATGCAGAGACCTTCCCATGCTCTCTGCCAGCTGTGTCCTTGCAGCTGAAGCCTTAGTGTGGGTTCTGGGATGGGTGAGGCACCTCCGTACCCCACACTGGCACCCTCTGTGTCATCAGTGTGGGTTCAAACCATAGTATCCCTCACCCACGTGGGGACAGGCACCCTGTGTCATGGAGGTGAGGCCCCTCATGGCCCTGCCCTGCCTGCTCTGGGCTGGACACAAAGCTTTGCCGTGGGATCTCCCCTCTGTGGTGGTCAAGAGGGGGGCACCACACTGCCTGTGCCCACATCTACCCCAGCATCCAAAAAGTTCTAGTGTCTGCCAGGACAGCAGAGCTGTCAGACAGCAGAGTTGGGGGAACTAGTAGCAGCAGACTGGCCGGGGTACAGCCCTGATGCCCCCTGACAAGCTGCAAGCTCCCTGAGGTCACCCTGCCCAGCTGCAGCCTGTGCAGTGACTTCCTCGCCCCCTCTCCCTGCAAGACAACCCCTCTGCTAGGCCTAGCAGAGTTAAAAATAGAGCCTTGCTTATGGAAAGTTCATGTTGGATAAGAGACTTAGCAGGACGCCGCCGAGATCCTCATCTGAGCGTAAATCAATCGCTGTGCTACAGGCAGGGCCAGTGGGCAGGAGCAGGACAAGCCCCCGGCATGCGAGCCATCCCCTCAAATTGAAGCAAGACTCTTTGGTGACTGCTCCTCTTCATCAGTGGAAAGGTGGGGCAGCTGCCAGGCCGTGGCAGCCAGGCTCTGGTGGGACTGGCTAGCAGCGGGGGGACATGGCTGCCAGAGCAGTGCTCTCTTCATGTCCCAGGGCGCAGGGGCCTGCCTGGGTGGGCTGTGGGTGACACCCTGCTGCTGCTGGGGTCCATGGGTGCAGTGCCCACAGCCAGACCTTTGCAAAGGTGGCATTGCCACTCTAGGGTCTGGCTGGCCCTGGCACTAGGATTTGCACCCATGGGTTTCAGCATGGACCTGGGGGGGGAAAAAGTTTTTGTGTTGCTGTGCCAAGTGTTCTCCTCTCTGTGTGACAGTGTGGGTGGCTGGGGTGCAGTGGGAGAGGGGTTAAAGCAGCCTCCGGTGTGCTGGGGACGGGTGCTGCAGCCACTAACAAAGAATAGTAATGAATGGAAAAAGTGAAGTGTTTTTTCCCTAAAGCAAACAACCCGGTCAGATTAGAAGCTCGGAGTGCGCTTTACCCAACTATTAATACATTCCTCGCTCATCTCAAACTAAACAGCCACACTGAGCTCCAAGTTCATAAAAACAGCATCAAATCCATGAGAGCACAGAACATTTATAGTGTCAGCCAGTAAAGCTGCCTGCTGGAGGTGATGGTGCTCTGGCTCCCTGCCTCCCCAGAGGGACAGGCTGGGCCAAGCGGGAGGAAGGCTGGCAAAGGGACCCTCGCCCTCCTCAGCGGGGACTGCTAATGGAACAGGAGGGAGCCAGGAGAAGCTCTTGACACTGCTGGAGTTGCTCTGCTTAGAAATGCTGTACCATGGCAAGCTGGCACTGCCAGGATGTGGGGCTTGTGTTCGTGGCTGCTAGCACGTGGGATCATCAAGGATGTTGAATGGGCTCAGTCTTCCCAGTAAACACCCTGCATGAATCCCCCTGAACTCCAGATGTCTGTGTTCATCTCCCCTCCCTCTCACAGGCCGAGGAAGAGATACTGCACTGCAGGGCAGAGCCTGGGTGACATCTGTGTGGCACTGCCAGCGCAGAAACTTGGGCAGATTCACACTTCCCTGTGCCCCCTAAGGGAACAGAGGCAGCATCCCCATCGAGAACCCTGCAGAGTGCCAGGGCAGGCAGCTGCTCTGGGGCCCTTGGAGCAGAGGAGATCCCTGCTCAGCCCTCCTTGCTGACAAGTGTGAGGCAGCAGCTGCTTCCCAGATCCCACAGCTGTGCGATCCATCTGCACAACACGCCGTGTGCTGGGCCGGCTGCAGCCCTGCGCGTGCTGCAGCCGAGGGAGGCTGCAGGGCAGGGCCCTGCATGGCAGCATCCCCTGTGCCCCCACAGCTGGGAAAAGCCCAGCACCTGAAATGGGACAGGGTCAGCAGCCAGGTGGGGCTGTGCCGTGACCTCGGGCTGGGCAGGGGGTGCACTCAGTGTTGTGAGTTCCCTGTGCGTTCCTGGCCTCTGTGGCAGCTGCTGCAAGGCAGGTGCAGGTGTTTGGTACCTGAGGTTTGGAGCAGAGGGACAAGCTGCAAAGCCTTTCCACATTTGGCAGCTGGATGAATTCCAAAAAATGGTATCTAGTGGTGCTCTGCTTCTCACAGTGTCTTTCACTAGTGGAAGAATTTCTTCCTGGAAAGATGGTCAAGCATGAGAGGAGGTTGCCCAGGGAGGTGTCCCCATCCCTGGAGGTGTCCAAGGAAGACCTGGAGGTGGCACTCAGTGCTCTGGGCTGGTGACGAGGCGAGGATTGGTCAAAGGTTGGACTTGATGATCTTGGAGGGCTTTTCCATCCTCAGTGACTCCATGATTTCCACTGGACTGTTCTATTCTCTGTGTTTTATCTGTTGGGCTGGGGTTGTTTAGGGTGACACAGCCTGGGGCAGAGGCTTGCACTGGAGATCACTTGAGGCCTGCAGATACCCAAACAGAAAGTGTGCACGAGCCAGGATTATCCCAAACTCCCTCAAGGAGAACAGGGCTGTTGCTCCTGCCACGGTATTGAGACATCCTCCTGTGGCAGCTGGAGCTGGGCAGAAAGCTGCTGCTTTGAAGGAAGCTCTTATCCCTCTGCTTTGTCCTGCCTCGATCTGAGAAAACTGAGTGGTTTTTGAAGAGCTCAGGGCCTGCTGGCCAGAGGGCTCTGCCCTGCTCTGCTCAGTGGCCACGTGGCTCCCCCGAGGGTCATCCCATCTGCTCAGTGGCTCAAGCCCATCATGGGCAATAAGCCCAGCTGACTGGGCAGACCAGGAATGCCAAGGATGCAGTGCAACAGCTGAGACAGATGCAAGGTTAATCCCAAGCAGAGTTGCCGGGAAAGGAAAGAATGTCCCTTGGAAAACTGTGGTTTTGGTTCTGCAGAGCAGCAAAGAGGATGGCTGTGGCAGAAAGCTGAGCTCACATGTCCTGCAGAGCAATGGAGTTTGCTCTGGTTTATTTTGTGCCCAGGGTCACACCTGCAGACCCCGGGTGAAGGGCACCAAGGGCCTGAGGTGGCTCTGAGCAGGGTGGCCTCACACACGTCTGGTGGCTGGCAGAGCTCGGCACGAACCCCTCCTGGCTGGTGACACTTGCCAGGGGGCTGTTTGGAAATCTCACCGTCTGCTTGTAACTGCCTGTGTCAGGGAACAAATGAGGCTTCTCCGTGACAATTTAATATACATTTCTGAGCAGTAACAGTGCAGCTGCTTCACCTTGCCAGGGACTAGACCCACACTGCAAAGGTTTCTTCACAAAGCTCTTCATACCTAATAGAGCTATGCTGGAAAGATCCTATAAAATATGCCAGGCCACAGGGCTCATTCCAGAAACTGTTGCTTATTAAACCATCAGGGTGCCAGAGGAAGAGGCTGATGGGCTGATAAAGCATGGCTCTGGGAGCTGCCTGACCTCGGTACCGCATTCTGCCCTTTTTTATCTTTCCCACACATTGCAGAAGGGCAGAGTCTGAAGCGATGCTATATATACAGGCTGCTGTGCCAGCCAGCTGGGCAGCACAAAACCTGGGTTTGCACGGCTCTGTCTGGCATTAGAGGATCGAAAGGTTATGTTATTGGTACATTTCTGCACATCCCAACCATGAGTCATCATTTCCAGGAAGCCAAATACTTACTGAGAGAGCTGTGATACAAATTGTGTTTCCCAAATATTTTATTCTTAATGCAGCCCTGGACACCGAATCTGGACACACAGTTTATGAACAACTGATCTACAGCGAAACATTGAGGCGAGGGGTCAAAGCTGCCTGTGAGTTTAGCCTGATTTATGGGCAAAGTAATTATATTACGAAAAATAAGCATAAAAAGTACTTGGATGCTGCAGTAAAAGCATAAACAGTGCGCTTTGCCTTCTGCAGACAATAACTAATTGCAAATATGCAGCAAACAGCAAATGCAGAGAGGTGCTTGCTTGTATTTTATACTGAGACAGCACTGCCAGTCCTTTATATTGCTAATTGTTGTTATTATTATTATTAATAATAATATAAGATAAATATAAATATAAAATAAATATTTATAGATAAAATTTATATCTCTAATATATAAATTAAACAAAAACAAATATATAAATATAATA
>VYXC01002079.1:219414-246052 GCA_013397175.1 Platysteira castanea | reverse complement strand
AATATAAAAATAATAAGGGTGAAATAGATTTTGACTGCATGTTTTGAAACTTTCATGTCACCCTGTTCTCCAACACTTAACATCAACATTATTCCCCTAAGGGCTGTGAGAAAAAACTCCAAAAAAATCCAAATGCAAATACCTGAACAAATAAAAAGAGGGCAAACCGTCTCCAGAAACACAAAATTTCAAGGAAATGGAAACACTTTCAGCCTGGCTGTTTACAGGTCTGGTGGCATGTCCACTCAGCTGGGCTCTTTGCTCTCATGGCAGGGGCCATCACACTGCACCGAGGTGGTGGCAGCACAGACAGGAGAGAGCTGAGGTGTTCCTTGCCATGGAGGGAACAGGCTCTGTCCGTGCTGGACAGCAGAACCGTGCCCCAGGGACGGCAGGGGAGCACAGGAGCCCCATGGAACACTGATCATGGAATCACAAAATGGGTTGGGTTGGAAGGCACCTTTCTCATTCCTGGCAGGGACACCTTCCATTGTCCCAGGCTGCTCCAAGCCCCATCCAGCCTGGCCTTGGACACTGCCAGGGATCCAGGGGCAGCCACAGCTTCTCTGGGCCCTCTGTGCCAGGGCCTCCCCACCCTCACAGGGAGCAATTCCTTCCCAATATCCCATCTAACCCTGCCCTCTGGCAGTGGGAAGCCATTCCCTGTGTCCTGTCCCTCCATCCCTTGTCCCAAGTCCCTCTCCAGCTCTCTTGGAGCCCATTTAGACACTGGAAGGGGTTCTCAGGTCTCCCTTGAGCCTTCTCTTCTCCAGGTGAACACCCCCAGCTCTCTCAGCCTGTTGTACCTGAGTAGGAAATGCAGATGGGATGTGTCAGGGAGATTCAGCCCTTGTAACTGAGACTTTCCAGCCTTTAAGCCAAGGGGACAAGATCTAGGCCCTCTTCCAAAAGCTTGTGTCCATAATTCAGAGCTGGAAAGCCCTGAAGTTATTATTTTTTTTTTATTCTGGNCCCCATCCAGCCTGGCCTTGGACACTGCCAGGGATCCAGGGGCAGCCACAGCTTCTCTGGGCCCTCTGTGCCAGGGCCTCCCCACCCTCACAGGGAGCAATTCCTTCCCAATATCCCATCTAACCCTGCCCTCTGGCAGTGGGAAGCCATTCCCTGTGTCCTGTCCCTCCATCCCTTGTCCCAAGTCCCTCTCCAGCTCTCTTGGAGCCCGTTTAGACACTGGAAGGGGTTCTCAGGTCTCCCTTGAGCCTTCTCTTCTCCAGGTGAACACCCCCAGCTCTCTCAGCCTGTTGTACCTGAGTAGGAAATGCAGATGGGATGTGTCAGGGAGATTCAGCCCTTGTAACTGAGACTTTCCAGCCTTTAAGCCAAGGGGACAAGATCTAGGCCCTCTTCCAAAAGCTTGTGTCCATAATTCAGAGCTGGAAAGCCCTGAAGTTATTATTTTTTTTTTATTCTGGTTAAAGCTCCTGGGAGCTGCCAGCTTGGTGACACTGTTTGCAGCAAACACAAGAGCAGGACATCCTGGGTTTAGCAGCCTGTGCATGGCGAGGTGGGAGGCGATTCCCCTCATCGAGGTGTCGCGGTGTGTGCAGGGTGTGGCTGGGCTGGAGAAAGAGTGCTCCCTGTCCCTGCCACGGTCACCCAAGCTCTGGTTGTCTGCTGGGCAGGTCATGGCCAAGGTGCTGAGCTGCAGCCACCCATGATTTGTCCTTCGCTGTACAGGCCCCTCTCTGGGCAGCCTGGGGCCAAGCACAGGTGGGGGACACTTCCCAGTGGGTGGGACAGAAGAGACCTTGTGTTTTGAGAGAGAGAGAGTGTTGAAGCCCTCGTGTGTAGACAAAAATTATGTCACTGCAGTGGTCAAAGAACAGCCCAGGAACTTTTATTTACTATTTACCCTATTCAGAAAATGCAGAAAAGAAAATGCAGAAAATGCAGCCACCTGTCCAGGAATCTCACCAGCCTCGTCCTCACTGGACATGTGGACAGACAGGCAGCTGGAGCAAAACCTGGCAGTGGCTGGGCTTATCTTCAATCATTGCGAGGAATACATAACAACGGTGTCCAGCCCACCCTGCCAGGCTGCTGCTCCTCATTCCCACGGAGCAGCTCTGGGACTCGGCAGCCCAATGTTTCTCAGAGTTGAGCTGAGCAGAGCTGGCTGAGGGGGTGGATAAGCCTGTTCCATCTCCCTGGGATCCTCTGGGGTATCTATTCTAAGGTTTGCTGTCGCAGACTCTGGGAATGGGTTGGGATGCTGCCTCTCGTGTTGCCAGCTGCCCCTGGGGACCTGCTCTTCCCAGGTTGAGTGGCCACGGCCTGTGATGGGGGAAATGCTGTTTGCTGGCACCTCTCAGCTTTCCTGAGGCTTAGGCACTGTTGTCCTCCTACCTGACTGGACATCACCTTCCAGCTGTGTAAGCCGGGTCCTGGGTTTGGCGCGTGCCAGGAGGGCTCCCCTGGCTGTGTGTGCAGCATTTCTCTGGGTGCTGGGGCTGGGGTTACTCACTGTCCCACTTACTCCAGGTGTGGAAAACTCCGGAGCATGTTACTCCTTAATTCAGACACAAGGCTGAGAGTTTCTAAGACACTGAAGTTTCTTTTCCTCTCATGCATGTTCTTTGAGATCTTCTCAGAGAAGTTTTGCAGGGATTTTCTGGCTTCATCTCTCATGGTGATGGATCTGCTGCACCACAGAATCTCTATGACTTCTGCAGTCACCCTCTGTTGGACCTTGCTGGGCCCATGACCAAAGAGAACTTCACCCAGAGAGCCAAGCCCTTTTAGGACTGAAAAAGAAAAGAAAAGAAAAAGAAACAAAATCTAACTCAAAGCCTAATTTTAAGAATGGGAACAAGATAAAAATACAAAAGTCGTTGAAAAGGAATTCAAAAGAAAAGCTAGAAGGGTAAAATATTTACAGAAGGCATAAAAATTGTTTAAAGACAAAGTATTAGAGGCTTGGAATAAATATATACAACTAATCTAAAATGTGCTAAAATACCCAGAAAAAAAAAATCTGCCATACTTTAGTAGTGAAAGAAGTTACCAGAAGAATGAGAGATTCATCAAAATTGAAATAATTTCCAAAGAAGGAAGATAGAATGGAGTACAAAGTATGTCTGTAAGATGTAATACCCATAATAAGGACAGGCCAAAAATATTTTTAGGACAAACTTGCTAAAAGCATAAAAGCCAATAATAAAACATTTCTCAAAGGATAAATAGTAGGAAGCTCATCAGAAAGTGTCCCTGGCTCACATCTGTGTAGGAAAAGACAGAAGAAGGTGAATGTTGCAGTGCAAGAGCTGAAGAGCCAAACTGCGGCTCGGTGGGAGAGGGAAGGAAGTGTCCCACACTGTGCCCATCGTGCACACAAAGCCCCATTCTACAGCCAGGGAATCAGCAGGATCAGCGACTGTTTCTGACAGAAATATCTGACCTGGAGATGCTTTTGAGCACCAACTGGATAATGAACCATTTGGGGAGATGGTTGGTCTGAAACCCAGCATCCCTCAGTGAGGCACGGGCACTTGCATCCCCAGGGATCATGAGCTCCCACCCTTCCCCATCCCTGTGCACCTTCATGCCACCGCTCCTGTGACACCACCGTGGGCTCTATGTGGCAATGGGAGCTTCCTGCCCCTCCTTGGTGACCTCTGGCTCTGTCTTTTGGCCGGTGTGGAACAGCCAGGTGCTGTGTGATTCCCCTTTTTCCATAGTGGAGGACTTGAATGCTGTTCCCAGCAAACCCTGTGGGTCCCCCTCTTCCCTACCATGCTCCTCTGGTTTCTGTCACTGCATGTCCCTCAGCTCCTGTCCCCAGTCCCACTGTCAGTGATGCTGGCAAGGCCTGGCAGAGCACAGCAAGGCAGCTCCTTGGCAGCTCGGCAGGGACACAAGGAAAGCCGTGCTGGGATCAGAGACATGCCAAGGAGAGAGGGGCAAGTGGAGGGCTCATGCTGTGGGCACCTCGTGTGACCCCAGGCTGGGTTTGCACATAAACAGGTACCGAACTGGTGTTAGCCTGGCCTTGAACTGGAATCCCTTCTGTCCCAGCCAAGCCCAAACTGGAACAGAATGAAAAACATGCAGTGGTTGGACTCCCTGCTAACTGAGCACTGGGCTCTGAATTAGCCATTACCGCTGGGGAAAGAAGTCCAGGGTTCTTGGGCAAGATCGTGGAAAACATCAGCTCAGTAGGGGGCAAGAAATGGAATCAGGTTTTGGGAATGATGAGGAGAGGAACTGGGAACAAACCAGAAAATGCAGTTCTGCTGTGGCAAGTCCACAGCATCCCCACACCCCAAGCTGGCTAGTGTATCCATGCCTGTCTCCTCATCCTCAGGAGAGTTCAGGAAACCAGAAAAGGACTGAGCACAGGCATCTAATGGTGCCCACAGGAACCATAAAATAGACAAGGGTTTTTGGGCTGCAGCAGGAGACATCTGAGTGGGGTGATGGGGCAGTGTAGCACAGCCTGAAGCCATCTGTGAGTGGTTGGGGACGATCAGTCTCTGCTTCTTTCTGTTCAGGAACAAGGATGCAGTCCCTGGGATTGTCAGGTAGCAGATTTAAAACAAACAAAAAGGAAGGACTTTTTCACACAAATTGTAATTCATGATGAAACTCATTTCCATGGGACAGTGTAAGGCCAAAAGTGTAACTAGCCTCAAAAAGCAATTACATTCACGAAGAAAAATCACTGAGACTATTAAACACAAGGGCCTGGTGACAGCCTCCTGCTCCCTAGAGCCAAGGGCTGGGAATTGTATGGGCAAGCATCAGAGCAGAGATCCAACACCCATAACTGACCAGCAACGGAGAGGACGCACTGGCACAGAGGGTTATAGGGCTGACACATAGCTGTTGTATGTTCTCTCCTATCCCAAGTTGTCCTTGCCTGCCTAACTCTCAGCCTGCGGAGAATTAATTTCCATCTTCTCCTTCAGCCTTGGTCTTTAAATATCCCAAAGACAGCCATGCCCATCAGAGAGAAACAAGCTTCTCCTGTGCAAGACTCCTCTGACTGGGTACACACGTACCCATGCCCCAGAGCTCTGCAGAGGAGCTGGAAAATCTCATCTTGCCAAGGTTTTGCCTGACCTTTTGTTCTGCACAAACAGGATCTCTTTGGGCCCTGAATGTCCATTAGGTGTACAGGAGTCACCTCTCTCCTTAGCAACACATCTGTGAGGCCAAAACACAGATCCAGTCACGTGCTGGGAGCTCATAAGCCAACATTAGGAGCTTGTCTTAGGATCTTCCTTCTGAGGTTGATGTAGGAAGAGGAATTAATCCCCAGAAGGATCCATTTTACCTGTCATGGCCTTCAGGTGAGGTGAGTCTCTCTGCAGGAGCACCACCTCCCTGCCATGGCATTGCTCGTGATGCCTCTGAGCAGCTCAGAGCCCAGACCGCAGAGAGCAACCACAGAATTCAGGTTGGAAAAGACCTTGGAGATCGTCAAGTCCAGCCATAAACCTGACACCTGGGATGGCATCTGCTGCCCTTCCACTGGGGCAAACGCCATTTCCTGAGGCTATGCCCTGGCGGTGCTCTGACACAGGGCACTTGTTCTGGCATTGCTTGGGCACATGGAAATGTGTGCTTTGGGCACACGGGAGCTGCACGGGACAGGCCACACCTCAGGTCTTGTGTCCAGTTCTGGGATCCTCACTTAAAGAAAGACACTGAGGTTCTGGAATACATCCAGGGAAGGGAACAGAGCTGGAGAAGGGTCTGGAGCACCAGGAGTGGCTGAGGGAGCTGGGAAAGGGGCTCAGCCTGGAGAAAAGGAGGCTCAGGGGGGACCTTCTGTCTCTGCACAACTCCCTGACAGGAGGGGGCAGCCGGGGGGGTGTCGGGCTCTGCTCCCAGGGAAGAGGGACAGGAGGAGAGGGAATGGCCACAAGCTGTGCCAGGGGAGGCTCATGCTGGGCATCAGGAGGAGTTTCTTTCTGGGAAGGCTTGTCAAGCACTGGAAGGGGCTGCCCAGGGAGGTTTGGAGTCCCCATCCCTGGAAGTGTCCAAGGAAGGCCTGGATGTGGCACTCGGTACTCGGGGCTGGGTGACAAGGTGGGGATCAGGCAAAGCTTGGACTTGACGGTCTTGGAGCTTTTTCAACCTGTGATTCTGGGATTCTGTGACTGTGATTGTGTGTGTGTGTTGGTGACTACAAGGCACCAGGGGAACCACAGCGAGCCTCACATGCCCAGGAATGCACAGGAACACATGCGTCCCTCACACCCACTCCAGGCCCTCTGAACAAGCAGTGGGTCCCGTGGGGTGGCAGGTGACAGGGCAGCACCGACCCCGGGGCTGTCACCAGCGCTGTAACCACATGTGATCAGTGCAAACAGAGACATGGCCAGGCACCCAGCTCCATGGAAACCAACACACACATCTTCCAAGGACATTCAGTTCACTGCCCAGTTTCCCATCTGCCCCCATATGGGTGAATATGTAAATAGAGGATATTCTTAGCAGAGAGGATTCCCAAGAAAATGCCATTTCTCCTTGATGCAAGCAAGGTTTTAGCACACTGGCATGGGGAAGCACTGAGGTCTTCCTAGCAACAGGAGAGCCGGAGCCTCCAACACTTCCCAGCCTGCCCAGGGATGGGGCAAGGGGTTGGGAATGTTTGCTCTGCTCTCCTCTTCTCCCACTGGTGAAATTAAAAGGGGTGCAGGTGGTGATGACATCTCTGAGCTGACCAGTGCTCAACTCTAGATCTGCTAGAGCTGGAGGGAATCTGGTGATCTGGTCCCAGCACTTCCTGCTCCTACCTGGCATTGGTGGTGCCTTGGGGACCATGGGAACTTCCCCCATGGAGCAGATGAGGGCTGCAAGCAGAGCCCAGACCCAGATTTAGCTGGGCAGCAGCCAGCGTCCTCTAGTGTGACAACACTGCCAGCCTGCAGCACATCATTCCAGATCCCCCAGGTGTGATGGAGGGTTGGACAAGGAGAGGTGCAGGGCAGGGAAGGGCTGCCGGCTCACTTGCTCAGCCCCCTCTGCCAGGCACAGCAGTGAGGTCAGCGCAGGCCAGGCTGGGACAGAGATGGCTGAATTTCAATCCCCCAAAATAGGGGCCTTTCCTTCCCTCGGGGCTGCCATGCAGGGGGCAGAGCAGTAAATTCCCCAGGCGAAAGGCATAACATGGGAGCTGTGAAATCTGGGCACAGTTTCTCTCAGCGTGCCTGACAAACATAGACACAAAACGCAGACTTCTCTGATGCAATGGGGGCAGAGCTGGGCTGCACAAGCACGGCAGCCTGTGGAGTGCGAGGCCTCCTGAGCTGCTCGGGGCTGTGTCCCTTGTTCCTGGCAGTGAGTGAGGCTGGCTGGGGTGTGGGCTGGGCTGTCAGTGTGCAAGAGGTTGTGGGCTGAGGTCGGAGAGATACCACAGGATTTTGCAGCACTATTCTTCAACCCTCGGCTCCCCCCACACCTGCGGTTGCTGTGCTGAGCAGGCATGTGCAGAGTCCACCCTGGGACTGAGCATGGTTTGAAAACACAGTCAGGACCTGAGCGTCCCTAAGGCAGCACAAGGTTCAGCTGGGGTTTAGTATAAAGTGCTTGACTGGCACGTGAGAGCACAAGAAATAAACAATGTTGTTTAAACAGCACCTTTGTGTTAACTTCTGCCCAGGCAGAGCTGGGCACTGGGGTCATTTCCAGCTCTGCCTCAGACCTGCCCATCCCACCCCACTCTGGCTGAGCTCTCTCCCACGTGCAGAGGTGGTCGTGGGGCAGGAGAGGCTGTGCCTGTGAGCTGTGAGCTGCCAGTCCTGCCCTCAGCGTGGCTGAGATGGCTCTGACACATCACCCCCGTGTCCCTCCTGAGCCCCCGAGCTGCACCAGCCCTCTCCTCGTGCCTCACCAGCTGTCCCACTGTTTGCATTGTATGGGTCCATACAGCTCCGTGTGTGCTGCTTTTCAACCTCCTACATAATGTTTAGTCACATTTAATAACAATAAAATTCTCCTTCACAGCTGCATTCTGGAAAATGGGGCTGATAGCACTAAAAACAATGGATGTGAATAGTTCATGGTCTTCTCGCATTACCCAGAGATTTATCACATCTCTTGCATAATTTATTCTCTACATCTGTGGGACACAAATGTTTTACATTTCTTACATTTATGGGCAGACATCGAAAACATCTGTGCAGACCCAACACACAAAAACATCTGGAAGACATCTCTGCCTTTTTATGACATACATCTCCTGATCTTTTGTCTGGAACAAGTGTGCAGCTATCAGTAGTAGCTTTATGTGTCGGTTACTGGGCTTCCCGTTTGGGCTCTGACAGGCACAGAGGTGAATGTGATCAGCTCTGAATTTTGGCCCATTTCAGCAAGTGGGGAAGCAATTCAGGGAGCTTCCCACCCACCCACGCTGTGAGAATTTGGACCAGGATGAGAACAAGGCAGCCAGGGTTTGCTGCTAAGCTTGTGGACAGGGCTGTTTCCCCAAGGTTCAGGCTTGGAGCTTTGCTGAGCTGCTGCTTTCCTCCCTGGAGGATCCCAGGCTGGTGCAGTGCTTGCCCCAGGATCAGACACACTGCTCCTGTTTGTAACCCAGCCCCTTGGGAATGAGACAATTGCTTTGTGCAGGTGGGATGGGAGGCGATAACGCCACCTGGAGATCTTCTTATCCCTCTCCAGTTTCTGTATGGTCATAGCAGTGTGTCTGGGAGCTGCTGGCCATGTCCCGGTGAGCGAAGGAGTCATGCCATGGCCTTGGGCAGTCAGCACAGCTGGGCAGGGTGAGCTCAGCTTCACGAGCCTGTGCCCAGCTGTGGGGCAGTGCCTGTCACAGCCCAGCCACTTTGCCCAGTTTGAAGACAGGGAGTCTCTTCTGGGATGAATAAATGCAGCTGTCATTCCTAGAGATTTTAGGTCCTGCGGTTTGTCCCCAGGGCTGGGGAATAGGCCCTGTCTGGTTTTACTTTAGGGGTAAGGATAGAGCCATTGTAACCTCCACGTGTGCTGGGGCTGTCCCTATCTGCACTGGAAGTGTGGATGGGAACCTGCTGTGGTGGATGTGGTGCAGAGCATGAAACAAAAAGTTGTTCTTGCCAGCACGGGCATGAGGCAGAGCAGAGGCTGATGGAAAGGCCCAGAGAAGCGAATGAAGTGGCTTTGGGGCACTGAGTGGAGTGATCCCAAGGGTGAGGGGCTGTGTGGGATGGAGCAGATGTGTCCTCAGGAGAGCAGCAGGGATCCAGTGTGAAAACCTGAAGAGAGTGAATAAAATATGTGACTGACAGCTGATAAAGGGGAGGGAGGGCTCAGAAGGGCTTTGGGAGAGAAGCACCACCAGCAGGGATGCGAGGAGAGAGCAGCACCTGGGAGAGTTATCACAGCACGTGTGAACAGCTGCCAGCAGCCATCAGCTCAAGTGTGTTCAGAGTCAGAGCCGGCTTTAGCAGAACAAACAGCTTGGTGAAACCAAGCAATGAAACTCTCCTCAAGTGTCTGCTCTAGCTGAGACACCTGCCTGATGTCTGTGCTGTCCTTTGCTACTGGTCCAGTGCTGCCTGGTCACTGGGGCTGGGCTGCGGTGAGCAAAGGCCGCTGCCTTCTGCCTTCACGGACACCTGCAAACTATGGCTGGGGTAAACAAGCCCAGCTTGTGCAGCCAGGCACCAAATACTCTCATTTCTGAACCACTTGCCTGTCCCAGGAAGGAGTCTTGGTCACCTGCCCTGGGCTGCCAGAGGCATTTCTGCGGGGTGTCTGCCCCAGAGAGCTGCATGGAGACTGTGGCAGAGGGGAGCAGTGCCCCATCTTCCACCCACCCCAGGCAGACAGCTGAGCCATGGTGTCCTCACAGCCAGCCTTGGGTCCTCTGAAGGGGTTTCCAGGGTGGCACAGGCTGCCTGGAGGAGTTGGTTGAGGTTAACTGTAGCAGGCAAATGTGTCCCTCTTGGAAATTCATGGAATTCTGGGCCCATCCTGTGGAATGCTGAGCAGGGGCAAGTCCCTGGCTCTTGCACCTGCTCAGGGTAGAGTGTGCAGCTCCTGGTGAGAAGCCCTAAGGCCACCCTGTGCTCCCCTTTCTTGCATGGCCCTGCCCTCCGCAGATTCATGTCTGTGTGACACCTTGGGCTGGTGCTCTGCCCTGAGCCACCCAGCGAGGGGGAGAGGCTGGAAGAGAGCATTGCACCACTGGGGCTTTGAAATCAGAGAGACATCAAGTGTCACTGTTGTCTGAGTCGTGGGGCAGCAGTGACATTCTGCCAGCAGCCCAGGGGATGCTCGTGGCCCCTGGTTTTGTTTGGAAATTCCTGAACTCACATCACAGCTGGCACGGGGTGGGGGAAAGCAGCCAGCTCCTGCAGCCTGTGAGCTTTCCCATCGTCCCTGCTGCCAACAGCCCGAGCATGGTGGATTCCTCCCTAGAAGGACTCCAGGCTGCCGGTGACCGCAGGATCCATGGGGAGAGCCCCCTGCCACAACCGGGTTCTGCACATATAACCTTGTCTGACACGGAGGGGCTTCTCCCCCTGCACAGAGCTGAGGGGGGCTGGTGGACCCCAAAACACCTGCCTGGCTCTTGTCAAACCAGTCTGAGAGGGTCTTCAGCCCAACCCTCCCAGAGGCTCATGCTGTGGCTGCCCAAATCCCCTGCTGGTTCAGGCAGGCCCACCAGCCCTGCACGCTGGTTGTACAGGAAATCTGAAATGCTTCACATGAGTTTGGGTCTTTTTCATCATTTAAAAAAACTTCACAATGCAGCAATTTGAAGCTTCAAACAATGTGTCATTGTGAGAAGAATATCTGGGAAGGTTTTGTACAGTTGTAGACATGGGAGTTCTTTCAACATCTTCAAATTTATACCTTTCTCATTCTTTAGCCAGCAAAATAACACCCAAGAAAAGAAAAGTTTTGTGTTCTTGCAAGTTTAAATTTTAACAGATATGTGTTTTCCAAAGCCAAAATGTTTTACTCAAATTTTGTGGATGAATTCCCAAACTTTTCTGATTGCCTGGGCAATTTCATTTGCTTGCACTCTGATATTATACAGGATTACATGAACAGATGTTATTTTTCCATGAGATGTGATGTGTAAACCCAGAATTCTGGACATATAATTTGATCAAATGTCAGTGAATTTCCCCGAAGATAACTGGTTGGGTCCAAAATGAAGTGGTTTGAACTTCTGAATGGTGGCTTTGTGGAGCTTTTCATCATGGATAAAGAAAAATATTTTTCCCAAAGTCTGTTTCAAGGAATCACTGACCTGTTTAAGCTGAGTCCTTGCAAAATCCTCAAGTGGAAGCAGACACCCTGGCAGTCAAAGCTGGGGTTTGGCAATCTCTAAGCCATGAAGGGTTTAAGCAGAGAATTGATCAACATTACCTGTCTGTGTTAATCACAGAGCTTGTTTTCCACATTTTTTTTGGTAATACTTCTGAATTCCAGGATGGAAATAGGAAATCAGCACAGTAGCTTTTTGCATCTTCCTGCATGAGCAGGGGGAGATACACAGAGCACATAGTGACCTGGACAGCAAGGAGGTACTGACAAGGAAAGGAGAACTGTCCATTTCCAATCGTGCCTGATTTCAAGATGTTTTGCAGGAGTAAAGGCCAGGTTGGGCATCGCCAGGACAGGGAATGTGGTGAGGGAGATCCAGAGCAGCAGTGTGGGCCTGCTGCTGCTGCTGCTGGAAGGCTACTGCTGATTGAGCCCACGCCTTACCTCAGAATAGTTCACCCTTGCAAACACCACATTTGTTGATAATAGCAGAATCGGAGCCTTGGTTGTACCAGGAGGGGCTGCCTTGTGTGTCCTTCTCAGCCTGGGCCCATGCCCATGGGCTGGAGCAGGGCCTGGAGCTTTGGCAAGCCTCAGTGGTGATCTGACTCCTGAATCGCCACTATAAGGTGACAAAAATTTACAGCCAAAAGGCAGCCAAAGCCCAAATTACGCCCTACAAACCCCCACGCTGGCAGGTCAGG
Organism: Platysteira castanea; assembly: GCA_013397175.1. Taxonomy (NCBI): domain Eukaryota; kingdom Metazoa; phylum Chordata; class Aves; order Passeriformes; genus Platysteira; species Platysteira castanea. The sequence continues at coordinate 234,101 of VYXC01002079.1, read as the reverse complement.
GTGACAGGGCCAGCCCTCCTATGCCCCTGCAATGGGGCTGTGGGGTGGGATGGCCCCCTGGTCTCATGCATTGTGGGGACAGGGAGGTTGGGGACATGCCCATCTCAGCCTTCAGCAGAGATGGGGCCTCCAAGGCTTTGGGAGCTGGCAGGAGCAATACAGTCAGAACTGAGACTTGGCAGGAAAGGTCTGCAGGAGGAGAGCTCCCCGGGGGCAGCCACTGCTCCCCCCAGACACAATACTCCACTGCTTCCAAGCACATTTTTCTCAGGCAGAGCTGCATAATCTACGGGAATGTTAAACACCAAAATGAGTAACAAGCTTGGCTGGAATTTCTCTGCAGGACAAGGAATGATCTTGTGTTCCTCTCCAGGGGTAAGCAAGGAAGAGGTCAGTGTTCCCAAATCACCCAAATGGCCCAACCCATAGTGAAAGTGTCTTGCATATGTTAGGGGTTAGACAGTCTGGGGAGAGGGAACTGGCAACATCTCATCTATGCATGTCACTACCTTACATTCCCATCAGGAGCAGCAGTTCTTCTGCAAGGTGTGAAGATTGCTGAGCTCACCTTGCTAAGCTGCCCTGCAGCTCACAGCTCTGGAAAATATTTTGGTGTCCCCAGTAACATCAGTCTGTCCAGGAGTGCAGCAGTCCAGTGCCACTGACCGCAATGGTCACTCCCCGGCTAGCTCCACACAGGGACCACCGTAGGACAGGGGCCACTTCCTGACCTTGAGCCCAGAGCCAGGAGGCAGCAGGGGGCAAAACCCCTTCACTGAATCAGCAGCGAGTCCGAGAGACAAAGAATCGAGGGAAGGGACAGCCAGTCCACAAGTCCAAGGAAATCAGTTTAATTCCCAAACCCAGCCAGGACCGACTGACCCAGAATACAATGGGTGACAGGGGCATTTAAAGGGGGGTGGTTACAAGAGGCGGGGAAAGGGAACAACCAATAGGGGAGTGCATAGGGAGGAGTTTAAGGAGGGATAACATTTGCATATAACCAATGACAGATGATTGACATTATTGGCAGTATGAAAACCCAAAGAAACATCAAATATAACAGAACCTTCTGGATAAAGAGGTATGGGTCTGGGAAGATTGACATAGGGTACAGGAGGGGTTTGGGTGATGGATAGAGAACAGTCTGGAACTAAGGGAGTGGTTTGAGTGATGGATAGGGATCCAAGGGAGGGGAATGACTTTATTTGGCACAGGGGGCAGGGTAGCATTTACTGTAACAAAAGAGGAGAAACTGGAACATACCAACGTTAACTGTAAAGTAACTTATCTGTAGTAAAACTGTGCACCACCACACAGGAGACAGCCAGGCCCTGTTCCAGGATAGTGGGATCCTCTGCTGGAGGAGAGAAGGATCACAGAGTCACAGCCACAGAATGGGTCAGGCTGGAAGGGACGTCAGTGAGTCCCATCTGGTGCCACCTCCCTGCTCCAGCAGGGCCACCCCATAACACAGGGCACGGGATTGTGTCCAGGCACCTCTGGAATATCCCCAGGGACGACCCACCCCTCTCTGGGCTCTGTTCAGGGTTGGGCACTGCCCAGGGCAAAAGTTCTGCCTCCTATGCAGGGGAATTGCTGGGCTCAGGCCCTGCCCGTCCCTCTGGTGCCACTGCTGGGCCCCAGAGCAGAGCCCGGGCCCTGCTCGGAGCCCTCCTTGCAGCCAGGGACACCCAGGGCTGAGGGCCCCTCTCAGCTGGGGCTCCTCTCCAAGATGAGCAGCCCCAGTTCCCTCAGCCTTTCCTGGGCATGGAGATGCTCCAGGCCCTTCCTCAGCTCCACAGCCTCCGCTGGCCCTGCTCCGGGAGCTCCCTGGCCCTGCTGGGCTGAGGATCCAGAGCTGGACACAGCACCCCAAATGTGCCCCTAGGGTTGGGCAGAGGGGCAGGATCACTCCAGAGATGCCTCCCAGGGCTGAGTGGCAGGAACTTCAAGTGGATGGAGAGTCTTCTCTCTGGGACATATCTTCTCAAAAAAGAAATAGTCATCCTCTCCCATGGGAGCAGGGGTTAGGCCTCGCAGCAAGATAGTTCCTATCCCCATCCCAACATCCATGAAGCTCCATATTCTGGATCCCAAAACATTTGGGACCCAGAACAACACCATAAGTCACCATAAGTCACACCATAATGACCAGTCTCTGCTGCCAAAGTCATAGCCACTGCTCTTCCCTTTCCACACTGGGGGACAAGCAGTGCGTGATCCCATGACGTCCCATCTGATGTCTTGGGCATGTGTCCCCAGCAGGGCATTTCTCCTTCTGAAGCAAAGGCAGTGCTCACAGTGCAGTGGGCAGCAGGGAGGGATGCAGACCATCACACACCCATGGCACATGAGGCAGGTGAAGCACTGCTTGTACAAACAGAGCCCCTGGCTCCCATGAATCCCATGCCCAGGGTGGTTCCTGGGGACCCCACATGTGTCCACAGGACATGGCAGCAACACAGCTTCCAGCACTGTAGCGGGGAGGCACATCCAGTCAAGGCCAAAAGCCTCCAGGGCTATGGGGAAGTTGTGTGGAATTAATTTTTCCTTTCACAAAAACATAGTGTTTTCATCTTTATAATAAAGTGTTCTCCTGGTTTTCTTCCACGAAAATCCTCCCAAGAGGTCAAGGGAAGAAAGATGAGGTGTTTGTTTTTTCATTAAAATTTCTACTTTGGCAAAAACACCTCCCTCCAGTAAGGAACAAAATAAGTGCTCAGAGCTGGGGATCAGTGTTGTGTGACAGATCTCTCCAGTGCCCAGAGGAGCTGCAGGCATTTGCAAATGAGCAACGATTCCCAGGCTGGGGGCTTGTTCAGGGCACTGAGACCAGCATGTTGAGGTTGTTCATGTTCTGAGCTGCTCCAGGAAAACTCCCTCGGATTCTTGGCATGGGCCTGGGCTCTGTGATCTGGCATTGACCCCCTGAACAGCACATGGAGGCTCATTATCATTTGCTGACCCAACTCCTGTTTTCATTCCTCATGACAGAAATCTGCACAGCGTTTAATGCAAACAGAGGAAGCACATTTATTGCCCTTTCTAAAAAATTCTGATGTTTCAAAGCCATGATCAGAAAGCTGGAGTGACTAAATTCTTCTGTCTCTGTGCACCCAGCTCTGAATACTTTGTGCTCTCTGCTTAGGAAAACATCTTACAAAATTCTGCCGAGGAGATATTTCTCTTACACATACTGGACCTTCACTGAGGGGCTGCAGGGCTCAATTTAAGGTCAGTTGTACTGTCTGCTTGCAGGAACAGCCAGTTCTGTGCAAGAAGCTCTGTTTCTGCTGTAATTCTCCCCTACAGAAACGAGATTTGACAGTATCTTGATCTTCTCATGGGCTTAGCCAGATGTGTGGGTCTCAACTAAACCTGCACAGCCACGGGGCCATCCTCAGCCACACCACCAGCAAATACGTGCTTTACCATTTTTGAAAAGAGTAAATAATCATTACAGCACAACTGAAGAGAATTTAGTAGTGTACCAAACCTGCCCCCAGGGAGACCTTAAAGCCCCTCCCACAGCCTAAAGGGGGCTCCAGGAGAGCTGGAGAGTGACTTGGGACAAGGGCCTGGAGTGACAGGACAAGAGGGAATGGCTTTCCAAGACAGAGAGCAGAGATAGATGGGATATTGGGAAGTAATTCCTGGCTGTGAGGGTGGGGAGGCCCTGGCACAGGGTGCCCAGAGAAGCTGTGGCTGCCCCTGGATCCCTGGAAATGTCCAAGGCCAGGCCGGACGGGGCTTGGAGCAGCCTGGGACAGTGGAAGGTGTCCCTACCATGGCAGGGGTGAAACGAGATGAACTTTAAGGTCCCTTAAGGGGGGGATGCTGTTCCAGAGTGCAAAAACTTCCAATATAAGGACTTCTCTTGTTTTCAAACACCAGCAAAGTGGGTTCAGTTCTAATCTTACACCAATTTTACTCTGATTTAATGCCACGCACTGATGTGGAGTTAGACTTCATAGGCTCAGGTGAGATCAGGATGTGATCCAGCCGACATGGACTGTGGGACATCCTCTGCCCTCTGCATCCTCAGCCAAAGGGGACCCTGGCCACGGTGTCGTTTACCCTGCCATGTGCTGGCATGGAGCTTGGAACGTGCCCCACTGATCTGCAATCTGAGCAGATGTGAAAGGAAAAGACCATTGTTTTAATCAAATTAGAGCTCTGTGCATTGCTGCTTAGAGCAGCCTGAAGGATAACACATTGTTCTGAGAGTGCTTCGCTGCCGTGAGTGCTATGACCTGGTAAATCACGTCAGGAAACCCATTTTGAGCAGCTTCAAACACATCTGTCATCTTTAGGGGTTTGTAATTTCCATCTGATCACAGCAGAGTGCTTTACACTTGCATCCTTCCAGAAACTGAGAAACTGAAAGGGTGTTTACAAGAGCAAGGAGTGACAGGACAAACTGACAGAAAGGAGGTGTAAATTAGATATTGGGAAGGAATCCTTCCCTGTGAGGGTGGTGAGGCCCTGGCAAAGGGTGCCCAGAGAAGCTGTAGCTGCCCCTGGATCCCCAGAGGTGTCCAAGGCCAGGTTGGACAGGGCTTTTGGAGCAGCCTGGGAGAGTGGGAGGTGTCCCTGCCCTTGGCAGGGGGTGGAACGAGATGAGCTTTAAGGTCCCTTCCAACCCAACTTCTTCCATGATTCTGTGATTCTATAAAATACTGTTTCAATATCTAGTGTGTCAGTACACCTCACATTTGCTGGAGCTGTCAAAGATACTCGGCCACTTCCTTGAATGCTGCAAAATTGGGAACTGTGGCAGTGAGTTGGTGTCCCTGATAAATCCAGGCTGACACAGCTCTGCTTTTGCTGTGCAAATGAAACTCTAGTCCAGAAGAAAACAAGTTATAAGTCAGCTGTAGCTCCAAGATGTTTGCAGGACAGGGTGGAATTTCTTATGGATACAGGTGTGTGTTGCATAGGAGGGTGGGCTGCTCAGGGCTCTGCCTTTTCACCAGACCACCCCAATGCTCCTGTGCCTGCAGGATCCCTGGATGTTTGTAGGAGCCTGGTAAAGACCCCTGTCTCACCATCTCACGGCTATTTGCTCTCTCCAGCTGACTCTCCAAGGGGCAGTCTGACAGTGATGGGCAGCACATCCAGGCTGTGTTCCTTGCAGAGCACACAGCTCAAAATCCCTGCTCTTCAGTTAAGTGAATTGTGTATCTTAGCAGGACTGCAGATGAAATAAAGTGCTGTCATGCTGAGAATGGCTTCACAGCTTTACTCTGTCCTCAACATAAAGATTAAGGGAAGAAGTTCTGGTTCAAGTGTTTGAGTGCCTGTATAATTGAATTTCATGCTTGTTCATTCCCTCTGAAGTGGTGTACACAGGCAGTCACTTGAAAGGGGGAAAATCTTGTTCAAACCCTCTGTTGAACTTTCCTACATTCAGTGAGATTTTTAATAGCGGGTAAATCCTGCTCAGACCCCTTTGACCATGGGATGTTGATGAGAAGGAGCTTCGTTTCATAAATGTTTCTGGGGACAATCCTTACATCCAAATGACCCGAGATGTTTTCATAGAACCAATATTGTGAGTTGGAAGGACGTGTGCAAGGAGAGCACCAGCCTGTCTTGGCTGCAAACAATCACAGGATATACTGAGCTGGAAGGGACAAACAGGGGTCATCAGTCCACTCCTGGCCCTGCACAGACACCCCAACAATCCCACCCTGTGCATCCCTGGGAGTGCTGTCCAAACTCTCCTGGAGCTCTGGCAGCCTCAGGGCCGTGCCCATTCCCTGGGGAGCCTGGGCAGTGCCCAGCACCCTCTGGGGGAAGAACCTTTGCCTGATCTCCAGCCTGACCATTCCCTGACACAGCTGCATGCACATATCAAAAATGATGAAGGCATATAAATGAATTGCAGTTGTTTCCTGTAGCTGAGTAAGAAACAGAATCAGACCCATGCACAGGCGTCCTGTGCCTGCCTGGTCATTGTGAGAAGTTTGATGTGCTCAGATCAAAGCTCCTGAGCAAGCATCAATATTCCTGTTATTTGCAATTGTAGTGTACCAAAGCCTCTGTAACCAGCCCCTGGATCCCTGTTGAGGTGGTACCTCTGATGGCACCCATGGGCCACGTGTGGGCTTTGTGACATGATGCTGCTCTGGGGACATCAGGAGCTCCATGTGTGAGGTGTCCCACTGCTGCAGCCCAGCGTCTGCTCCACATTAGGCATGAGCAAGCTGCAGGGGCAGGTTTTTGCACATCAGGAGCTCCAGTACATGGAACCAGCAGATCACTGGTGACTGGGGAGATGTTCATACACTAATTTATCACCTTCCTTGTCAGTTGTCAGGACCATTGATACTCTTGGCCATGGTGGCCAGTGGGATAAGGTTCATCCCCTGTTCTCTGTATGAGCATCTGCACCCTCAGAGCAGGTGACCTGAGGCCCACTGGTTGCACCCGCAGTGGGTTTGAAAGTTTGTTCTTGTCCCCAGTGTGTCCCCACCATCATGGAAATAGGATGCTCCATCAGGGGGTGGAGCCAGTAAAACCAGAGTGCAGGGCCACTGGGCACCCTTCTCCCTTGTCCCTGTCACCCCAGAGCATCTGTCCCCAGCCCCAGAGCATCTCCCTGAGCCAAACTCTGGCTCCACAGTGCCCAGATGAGGTGAGGCCATCCCTCCTCACTCGAGGATATCTCAGCACCCAGCAGTGCCAGCAGTGCCCATTGGAGAGCCTGGCGGGGTCAACAAGGGCCCAGCTGGAATCCATCCCTGCATCTCCCTGCACCCATGCCCACCCTAACAGCCCGTTCCTGCCCCACCACCTGCACAGAGGGCAGTCCCTGGGCACCACTCCAGGTGTGGAGCTGGTGTTCCCTGGAGAACAGCAGAGCTTCTCTGCTTGAAGCAGAGCAGCACCGAAGCAAGATTTAGAGCTGCATTGTTGCCAGTAGACATTTGAGGAGCGCCTCTATACATGACATTTGTTTGTTCAAATGTAACGCAATTCATGGGCTCTTTAGGAGCGTGCTGATGCTGTGACATTAAGCAGCCGATCACTCCTGTGCTCAGCAGGCACTCAGTCCTGCCGAGATATGGCTCATGCCCAGCACCTTCCCCAGCAAAGTGTGTTGGCATAAATATGTGAGTAATGCAGGTGACAGGCTCCGTGGCTCTGGCTGATTATCCCTTGCTTTTATGTAATTTATGCTCCGAAAGTAACTGTGTTCAATCTTGTCCATGAACTTGATTCCTTTCATGTGGTTTTCTGTGCTAACGAGATTAAATCAGTTTCAATAGGCACCGTTTTAATGGAGATGATAAACTTTTATTGAACTCAAGCACATTAAAATGAAATGTAAGCAATAGGTGACTTTAGCATTAGTCTAGAGTCTTTTCCAATCTGGATCAAGCCAGCATACCTTCCCTGTTAAGCAACAGCCAGCACCCCAGCATATTTTATGAGCTTCTAAAAGAGCCGAAAAATCCTTTCCCCCATGGCGCTTCCCTGTTTCAATGCCGCTGGAGGCTGAGGTGGAGCATTAACTGGAACAGCTCCATGACCTGGTGGTGCAGCCACAGAATGAGGCATAAACACAACTAAGTACAGGACTTCACATCTCCTGAAAACAGGAAAGCAGGGGGTGGGTAATTTGGTGTTTTACAGCAGCTTTGTCTGCTAATCTGTGATCTGTTTGGTCTGCCAGTAGGATTATTATGGTGGGTTTACTGAAGAAGTGCCAAAAATGATGTTAAATAAACTGTTTACACAATGTAACTAGAGGCTGAAAAGCTAAACAGAGAGTCCCAAACTCGGCCCCATCGCAGGTTTGAAGAAAAATAAACTCCTCAACACTTTCAACTGGACGCTGCTGCTCTGCAGAGGCTGCTCTGTTTGTTGAATATTAAAACATAAAATTAATGCATTTCCCCCTCTTTCTGGGGCTCTTTCCAAAGGTCTCATGGTTGGAAACATGATCAGATCATTTTGAGCTCCTTGGCCGTCCTTGGAATTTGCTATGATCATTTTAGTCATTATAAAATATTCAAGTTTCAGAATGACTGCAAGAAAGCTCATCATTCTTTAGAAGTGGTTGTGTAATATTATTCCTGAGAGGACAGGAAGAGCCAGTGCTAGCTCTGTATTCTCCAAGGAATTATAAGGGACACCTGGGGGGCAGAAGTCCATGGTGATCTCCAGTGTAGCACATGTGGAGGGGGGTCATACAAAATGTCATCTGCACCGGTCGGTGGGTGATGTGGGAGAGCTCTCCACCAACTAAAAGGACAATTTGGAGGCACACAAGAACTTTCTTCCCTTTCCTCCACTTTTGCCTGTCTTCTTCAAGGGTGTTTCATTGCTGAGGAAGGAACTTGAATGGAATTTGGGAAAATCAGTGGTGTCAGCTTTTTGGCTAGGGTATTGCCTGGAAATCTCTCTTGAATTCTGAGTATTTCTGTTAGCCATAGCCTTTCCCTGGCGATCCAGGCAGTTTCTGCAGCACGTGGGATAAGCACGCAGTTTGTGCAGGGCTCGTCAGTTACAGCCAGTGTTTCAGTCCTTGTTTTAGTGCCCGAGCATAGGGGTTTGTTTTTTTTAACTATGGTGAGATGAACAGGGCATAACTGGCATCCAGGATGGGCCTTTGGTGCTTCTGTGGGGTTTGTAACAAATTCCGTGGAGATCAAGGAACCTCATATGCTGGTCATCGAGGACAGAGGGGTAGGACAGAGTGTGCCTGGCACCGCTTGCACAGAGGTTGTGTTGACGTTCTCTGAGCATTTCAAAACAGTGGGCAAAGAGGATCACTGACAGAGCTTGCACGGGCTTTCAAAAGTCCCTCATCAGAGGTGGCTGGAGTAGCTGGATCATCCACAGCACAGCCAGGGTTGAAAACTTGGAGGCAGGATGGAAAATCCAACTTCTTTTCCTGGTGCAGACCTACAGGGCTGCCAGGTTTCCTGCTGGGTTCTGTGCTGTCAGCTCTCTTCAAGGATTTTGTACAAAAACGAGGGAGGTGCTATGAAGGTGCAGTGTAAAAATGCCATTTGGACATGCCTGTGTGGTTTTGCTTAGTCTGACGTGTAGGCTTCGTGAGAGAGCTTTAGGCATATGAAGACACAATTTATTTTTTTTTTCTATAGGAACCAGCTTTACTAATTGCGCAATCTTACTTTGTTCGCTGAGATCCTGTGGTTAGATAAGGCCAAGCTGTGGTGACATTGCACACACAATCACATAGACACTGCAACACATGTTCAATATGCTTAAAAGTGAGGGGGAAAAAAATCAGTAATTAAATGCGATTTTTTTGGGGGGGGGAGACGACTGTAAAACCAGTAGATCTGTCCTTAGAGTGGTGCACAAAAGGTCACTACAGAGTCAGTGTCCCAAACATGGTGTGGCCAATGGCATCTCCTGCTGCCGCCTCAGCCACTTGCTGGCAGCAGAGGAATGTGGAGACCTGTGAGCCAGGCACTGCAGTGTCCCAGCACCAACAGCCAGGAGGGACAGTGTCCCTGCCATCCACCCCAGGGACAAAGTGACAACCTGGCACAGCGGCTCAGGGGTCAGGGGCAAGGTGACATCTGCCATGCGGGCAGGGGGGAGTGCCAGGGGCTGCGGCTGCAGGATGGCCCCACTGGTGATGTTCTGGCCTGAGGGAGAGGGACACTCACTGGCTGCAGTCACAGCAGTCACAGCACTCACAGGGGACAGCCCTGGCACAGCTCTGCATCAGGGGGCTCAAGGAAAGCCTGCTTTTCAGACCCTTCTGTAACTGGCTGGATTTGTCACGAGACATGCAAGAGTAGAGATGCAGACCTGAGACCAAAGACCCCTCCCCAAACTGTCCTGCAAAGCTCTGAAGGAGAGGCTTCCCAGCAAAGCCTCGATAAGAAATCAAGTGTTTCCCCCTAGTTTTTCTTTTCAAAAGGACTGGACTTGCTGAAGCTGTCCCAAGTTATTCTGCTCAAAGGGTTAAAGTTTGGCAGTGTTGCAAGCAACCGAACAATGGGTCATATCATGGAAACTGTCAGGCAACCTTAAATATAGCTGTTATGATCTGCATAGTCTGCAATGCTCTGGAAACCAGGATGAGCAGCAAAGGGAAAAAATTCATAAAGCCCATGGAGTTGTTTAGGTTATTCAGGAACAGAGAGCACTGTAGGGAGTGCAGAAAGCCAAAGGGCGCCCAGGGAAAGGGGCAGGCAGTGGGAGGGCAGGAGCAGGGAAAGGAGTCCACCAGGAGGAAGACCTGGATGAGCCAGACTGGAATGACGTTGGGGAAGGGTGATGCTTGGTGTCTGGCTGGTTTTGGGAGTTTAATGGGCTTATCTGGCAGCAGCTGGTGACCCCCTTTCCCCCAGACCTTCTCCTCTGGCCACTCCAACATGCCCAGGCTCTGGAGAACTGGTTTGGTGTTTGCACAAACAAGTCTGACAATGAGCCAGGAGCCAGGGCCAGGCTCAGCATTGATGTGGGGGTCCCACATCCTCACAGGGACCCTTACCCCTCACCAGGAGGGGCTGCAGCATGCAGATGTCAGCATCCCAAGTATCCCTTCTGAGACAGCCAGCAAATCTGGCCTGAACTTGGAGCCCAAGAGCTTCAAAGTGAGTCGGAAACTATTTTATCACAGCAAGATCAGTGCAGGCTGCGGTGCTGGAAGCCAGTGGGGCTGGGGAGCTCTCTTACGGGAAGCGACTCTTGCTGTGCTGTCTGGGCGCTAGCCTGGCACGGGGAGGAGGCCTGAGGAGCGCTGAGCTATGCAGGAGGTCACACCCAACATCCCTCCGGCCTCCAGCTCTCCAGGCAGATGCTCAGCTGGAATGGTGTTACAGCCAGGGAGCCTGAGTGATTTATACCTCTAGAAGAGTTTTTTGTTTGCCTTCTTCCTCCCCAGTGCCCTGGTGTCCCTCCTTATCCAACAGCACTGACAGGCAGCTGAGGGGCTATGGGAGCATCTGAGTGCCCCACCCACAGCGATGGCCCAGCTCAGACATGCCACAGGGAATGGCACCTGATAGGACACCATGACCCTGCTGCCCCCTTGCAAGCACCAACACGGCAGTTTCTCTGCTGGCTCATGGCCTGCCATTTGCTGGCCATGTCTTCAGAGCCCCCTGGGGACAAAACACAGCTCTGGCTGGGTATAGAGTGACCTTGGGAGGGAGTTTTGGCTCCTGTCAGTGTGCTTCCTTGTCCATTCCTCCCAGAATCCACACACGTCTCCCCATGAGCTGTGCTCATTGCCCCATGGGCTCCTGTGACACCCCTGACACCCCATGGCCCACATAGCCTCCCTTGTACCCATCTGCTCCCCTCATCTCTAGCTGCTATCGTGGCTGAGACCAGTGTCCTGAATGCCAAGCGGGGACAGGAGCTGCTCTTGGACAGACCCTCACTCCTGAAATAATTGGAAAATTTGTGGGGACTGTTTGTGGCAGGTCTGTACCAGGGGAAGGCTCCAAGGCACGGAGGGACACCCCCTGTGCTACATGGCACAGCACTGACCTGAGTATTTCCACTGGCCTTTTCTTGACCATTTTTGGTCCCTTTCATTTGTTTTTAAATCTGTTCCTCCTCTTTGCCCAAGTTCTTTTGTGCTAATTGGGAACTGGCTCCTCTCGGGGTGGGAGGTCTGTCAGGACCGCCTTATGACAGATTTACTTTGTCTCTCTGTCTCTGCATTTTGGCAGTTTGGTTCTTCTGCAATGTTCTGGATTTGGATTTTGCTTCTCAGCACTGATATCCTCACAATAGGCAGCCTATGGATTGAATAAATTGAAACATAATGAGCTGGAATGCAACTGGCAGCTCTGCAAGATCCCCATCAGGCAGGGCTCGTTAACGCACAGCTGAGCTGTGTCTCTGGGCAGGCATGAGCCCATGGCCGCAGCCGGGCTGGATGGGTGAGCCTAGGTGGGATGTAGGTGTGCTGGACAGTGTGCTGGACAGTGTCCTGACCCACAGCAGGGGGCTGACGGGTGGGAAATGTTGCCCAATATCAGGTTCAGAAGGAGGACAAGTCTAGAAGGTAGATCCTCCTGTTGATCCTTGCACCATGCAAGCTCTATGTTCATCAATCCTCTTTGTTCCTTGACCAGAGCCTCTCCTCCATCCCACTGCCGTGTTAATGAGTGCCACCAAAACCTTCTGCACCGGGTCCCTCCTGCAGCACAGTGACTCTGTGTTCATGGCAGCCTTGCCTCCTGGAGAGGGGTGTCTGGTTTTTTTTTCCTGCTCACTTCAGCTGCAGAGGATCCATCCGGGGGAGTATCTCTCTTTCCTGCTTCTGCTTTCTCTGCAAAATTTCTCCTTTCGTGAGCCCGAGCTCACCTGGGCTCATTTTCAAGCCAAAGAGGCTTTTGCTAACCCATTGCTAACTTGGCTCAGCAGTGTCAGCAAATGCAGTGGCCTCAGAGAGCCTCATTCCCTGCCCTGTGGTGGAGGTGACACACAGAACACCCGGTTGTGACAAGCAGCCAACAAATGGAAGAAAAGGAAACCGCGGGTGGCATTGAGCGTGGGAGTCCATGGCCAGCGTGGGATTGCAGGAATGTTCATCCCAGCTTGGAAGGCGTCAGGAGGAGATCCAAACCCAGGGAAGGCCCTTGAGAAATGGATACCATGCGGACTGGGGCCAGAGTTGTGATGGGAACTCAGGCAGGGAGCAAATGGGAAATAGGGAAGCAGGGTGGGAAAGCGGTTTGCTCTCCCTCCTGAGGATGCTGCTGCTCACTGCAAGCCAAGACCCACGAGCTGTGGGCAGCTCTGGCATCTCCCCTGCTGCCCTGGCCAGCCCCTGGCAGCTGCCAGCGGGAAGTGCTGTGGAGTGCATGGCACAGGTACTGTTTGCTTTGGGTCCCACGCGCCTGTCAGCAGCACGACAGGAAAGTGGATGTGACACACACACGAGTCAGAGCTCGCTCACGTTTCCTGACACAGCCCCACTGGCCAGGACCTGCTTTTCATTAGGGCACACGCTCTCCCCAGTGCCTGTTTGCAGTTGGCCACAGGAGCAGGAGAAACATCAGCACATTAGAAAAATCTGGGATGAATGGAGGAGGGGTCTGGGCAGGGTCTGCCCAGGAATGGTGAGAGGAGCAGATAAGTGCTTTCTCCTGGAAGGACAACAAGCAGGCTGAGGATAAGGGGCATCTTGCATGGACAAGCACTGGCAGGGTGAAGGGCAGGAGGGATTCAGAGGAGTGAGATGAAGAAACCGCAGCAGAACAATTTCTCTGGGTACCCTGAGGTGTACCAGGGCATTTTCCTTCTTGTTTCTCCTGAGTGTCTCACAATTAGTGAGATTCTGTTGTTCTTTGAGATCTGGGCAAAAGCTGTGTCCTCTCTCCCTGAGGTTGGGGTACTCACTTTGCTCATGGGAAGAGAATTTCTGCACAGAACCCAGTTCTCCTCCAAAACCAACCATGCTCCTCTTCCCAAGGCTGGACAACAGTAGGACCACAGCCAAAGTTTCCAAGACTGGTTTCTCATTTCTTACTGTGGGATATATCTAAATCCTAACAGTGAGGCAGGGAATCATCAAACCTCACCATGCCCATATAATGCAATTTAATAACTGAAATAGGTGATTAAGTAAAGCCTGAGGGATGGCTGGGGAGGGGGCTCAGAGATTCACTGCTGGTTAGCCCAAGAAGGGATGTCATCTGGCTTGTCTTCCTGCACAGAGCAGGCCAGAGTCTTTCCCCCAGTGAGTACTTGCAGAGCACATATTTTGGTGGTTGTTTTGTATCGATTTTTGAGTTGGCAATAGGAGGAAGTCCTCCCACAGCCCTGGTTGAGTTGTTCCAGTGCGTTTCATTCTACATCAGATCTTCCAATTAACCTAACGATCAGCTTGGTTAAATTAGGACAAATCAAGTAACATACCCATGTCATCTTTCTGGAAAGACATCAGTCTTGTTCAGCTCTGAACCTCTCAAATCAACTCTCATTTGACTAGCTCTGTCTCTTCCAATCCAATGGGGATTTGGGACTAGACGCCCAGCTGAAGTTCCTCCAACCAACATTTCTTTTCTTCTATTAATAGCTTGTCTTAGAAGAGTCAACCCTTTCCATGGGCTTTAGCTTTTCTGGGGATCCCTCTGCTCAGCTCTGCTGCCAGAGCAGCACCGAGGATGGAACAGTCCATCTCCTCCCTTAAACCCAGCTTGCACACCAACCCCACCCAACCCCAGAGAGCAGAGGATGTCACACTTCAGAGTCCAGCGACAGATCTGAGTGAAAAATTGGTTTCTTATATGCATTAAATGTATAATATTTTAGCTACTAAGTGTCTGTGTGAGGGAGACAGAAGAGCAGAGAGGGAGGATTTGTTTCAGAGGGCAAAGTTCACATGTTCCAGCGTAGTCCCAGGTTACTGCAGAGAGCAGGATCCAGGGCTAAGGTTAAGGCAATGCTGTTGGATGACAGGGAGTAGGAAAAGAAGTACGATCCTGAAGGTTGAATTCTGATTCTGGACCTTGGATCCAAAAATATTAATAGAATATTATAGAATCATAGAATTCATAGAATCACACATTGACAGAATGGTTTGAGTTGGAAGGGACCCTCAAGTCCAGCTTGTTCTAACCTCCTGCCATGGGGAGGGACACCTTCCACTGCCCCAGGGTGCTCCAAGCCCTGTCCAGCCTGGCCTTGGACACTGCCAGGGATCCAGGGGCAGCCACAGCTGCTCTGGG